>JAULBQ010197725.1:0-10498 GCA_032355525.1 Pachydermia laevis
CCAAGTGTCAACTGGCAGGATTCGAACCTACTGCACCGATTCGCATGGCACTTCTCGATCCATCGCGCTAACGATGCTGCCACTGAGCTTCCACAAAATGGAAGTCAATTAACGATAGTTAACGAAATCTGACGGTCTTTGTTACTTGTGCTCACATCAAAATTGCCATCTTGGATACGTATAACATAGTTCAATCATTTACACAAGTAGAGTTGTAAAGGAATCGTTTTCCATGGCTGATATTTGTATGGATTACTGAATGAGTAATTGACAGACCGACACTGATTGTCACTATTATAAGTGTAGTTTTTTGGTTACGACTGGCTGATAATAATATAACAAAAACAATGGTTTTGGATAAGTTTGAAATCTGTTTTATAGCAAAAACCAATAATCATACTACTGTGTAGAGAAAGCATTGCGATTGATAGTTTGTCGTAATGTTCGCAACCTGTTTAGATTTACAGTATATTATTTTCACAAACTACTGATTTGTACCAACCTGTTTATGTGCTGCAAGAACTTGAGATTTCTCCAAGTTCAGAAGAAGCCACATACTCTGGACATGTTTAAACTTACAAATTTGTCGAGCCTGAAAGGAAAGAAACATAAAAAACGCTCAAATATTTTAAGTATTTAGCCCATTCATAATACATTACTCTAGTAAGCAAACTGAAAAGACAACAACTTATTCATATGAACTAACGAACAGTGTTAAGGAAGTCTTGTATTGCTTCATTACAACATTTCGTTTTCTGTGACGTCAACCCATGCTGAATAAATCTATTGTCTGAGGTGACATGTCCTGCAGTGCATTATGACATGTAACATATTCTGAAGTGCATTTTGACATGTATATGTATCTTTTTGACTTTCATAACCATCATACCATTTGTTGGTTTTCTGTAATACAATTTAAGATGGTATTTGTTTTGGATTGTCAGTATATGAACAATTTCATCGCAAAACACGATAAACGCCAATCATAATTTTTTTAATTCAAAATCACACAATAAATGCCATACCAGTTTCTCTGCAATCTGCGATATATCCTGACAATCGTATCAACTTTTGCTAAAAACTGAACTTGAACTGTGTTTTCTACCTGCGAACAGTGTCTGAGTGTGGCTTGCACAGTGGTTTTAAAGAAGGCATTTATGTCATTTTGCGATGACACCCTTCATATATACATGTACAAATAAAACTATAGAATATACATTTCAACACTTATGCCTGTTTGTGACAGCTAAATTAATAAAATAAAAATATATTAATAATAATTGGTTCATAATAAAAGATAACGATCTTAAGTACTAAACTCTGCTACTTTTTGTTTATTTCCTGGAATTCATTGTCAGTCACTTTGTTGAACAAAACTAAAACTGGCCCCATGTCCGTGAATAACTCCACCCCCCACCCCCAATAGGCTGATAATGAGTGGCCGCCTGGGCTTATTTCCGGTCAAATTAAAGCTGCGCGGTTTGTTTTAAACGGTCAAACAATACTGCAGGTGTTGTATTATCGTATCCGATTTGATCGGCAACAAACAGTGGCTCCAATGTACCAGGCCAATCGTGTTTTCTTAATTAATAAACAAGTGGTGGGTATGCTTATTTTATCGTTACAAAAAAGAAAAATGGAGTGCGGCTTATACGATTGACGGTTACCGTAAAAGTCTTAAATAAACCGCACCGCACCGCTTATATGCCGGAAAATACGGTATATTTTTCATAAACCGTTCCTCTTTAAGAAGATCTGTACAGTGAAATAAATGTGATTTTACGTTTGACTATTTCAGCATGTGGTGCAGTGTGTGATCGTGGCTATCCAGACCATCTACAACATCATGCTGGTCACCTTTCTGCTGCAGTTCATGTTCGCAGTCATGGGGGTGCAGCTCTTTAAGGTACGGTCTTTGTTGTCTGGCTTTTCAGGGGTACTAGAATGTGGTTTTAAGACTTGGGCCACCAAATAATGGTTCGTCCCGGACTTTGTCACTGGCAACTGAAATTATTTAAAATTCTAGAACTCCTGTTTTTGTTTAGGTGAAATTTAATAGGCCTTGAATTACCAATGTGTGGAAACTACATGTTGTATGTGCTGTTGCCCATTTAATGCCATTTTTATACGATGAGCACAGTTCCATCAGAAAACAGCTTCTAATGTTTGTATTTCGGCTACTTATAATGATTATTTTTTTATAGCTCAAGTTCTGATAAAAAAAGTTTCTCTTCTTGTCAATGAGTCTAATTATGTCTTGCAAACTTCTGCATAAAACAAAATGTAATACTTGTATCAGTCTGAAATGCTGTTACTATATATCTGAATTAAAAACCTTGATAGACATCACAAAGTTGCCACAGTTATTGCATGGGTATTGTAGTTGTTTTAATTTAATTTGTTTGTGTTACAGGGCAAGTTCTTCTACTGTACAGATGCCTCCAAATTAACTGAAGACGAATGCCAGTGAGTGTGATTTTTAACTTTACCATTTGTAATATTGTGGCATGCATTAAAACTAATTGGATGTCATGGCCAGAATCAGTGTTTTCCCCAGGATTTGAGCTCAGAGAGTTGGCAAAATGGTAAACTGAGGTCCCAGATGTGATGAGGAAGCCAGGACCTCAGAAATTCAGTTCCTTTTTTATGTTTTCTGGAGTACATATGAGTGTCATTTACACTTATAGGTATAAAATAATTATTTATTTCCATAATGATGTTTACTATTATAAAATTTACATTATGTCAAAACTTTTGAGTAATTTTCACAGTGATGGCAAAGAAAATTCAATGCAAGCTATTACACAATTTTTGTATTTGTATATGAATAATTTGTTTCATAGTCTTCAAAGTAAATGATATTTGAAAGCAACTAACTTGGTTGTAACATGATAGTGGGTTATGTGAAGTAAAGTATATTTAATTTTAAGTTTGTGTGAAGTAATTGTTTCCTCTACATTTTGTTTGTTTTTATTGCAGGGGTTATTACGTTGACTATGTGAATGGAAACTTCCACAATCCAACACTGAAGGAGAGGGTGTGGTTAGAGAACGAGTTCAACTTTGACGACGTGAGCCAGGCCATGCTGACCCTGTTTACCGTGTCAACCTTCGAGGGCTGGCCAGAGTACGTTAACTCTTGCTTTAATCAATATTTTATGTGGAGAGTTAGTTTTGAGATGAGTTCAGCCAACTGTTTGTACTAGCACAGCTTTAGATCTCCTTAATTTGGGCACAACAGGTCTCTTATAAGTTGAGATTATGAAAGGTCGACTTAATCCTTGTCTGATGGGTTGTAGATGTTCAGAAATTACAGTTTGAGTCCTTATAAATTAAAAACTCCAAGTGTTACTTAAGGCATAATATTTCCTGGTTTACCAGTTAAATAGTACAGTAGGTCACATACTAATATTACTTTGTGGTCACTAATTTGGGGCATTTTTATTTTGGGCACACCCTTTAATGTTATGACTTTGGTGCTATCTAGAACCCCGACTTGCAGGACTAATTTGTTATGCTATTCTTTTTTTTAACGAAAAGACCGCTTTGAGAACCACTTCAAAATGTGAAAATATTTAGAACTTGCCTTTTATGTTCCAAATTTTATTTGTTGAGTTTAAAATTTTGCAATTTGGAATCATTTCCCATGCCGCCTCCTCCCCAATTAGCTATTCATCACAACCAAATGGCATATACTAATTTGTTTCCCCATGATTTTACATTGATATAGTCTGTGTCTTGTTTTATTGGTGAAATCACTGATTTTATTAAATGATCAATGTACAAATACTTTTGTTTTAATTTTCAGCTTACTGTACACTTCCATTGATTCGCATGAAGAGTCGAAAGGACCTATTCCAAACTATAGGCCAGTGGTTGCAGTCTTCTACTTCGTCTTCATCATTGTCATCGCCTTCTTCATGGTCAACATCTTTGTTGGTTTCGTCATTGTTACTTTCCAGAATGAGGGAGAACAAGAATACAAGAACTGCGAGCTTGATAAAAATCAGGTTTAAAAAATCTCTCTCTACCTTCTTATCTATTTCCTAGCCATGCAACATAAAATATTAACGCTTTAACTTCAGGGAATTTTAATTTTTATTATTATTTTTGTTTTAATGTTTATGATACCTATAAACATAGGTGCCCCAATTCATCACTTACATTTTGTTTTTTGTGCCGGGATATTTTATGGATTTTTAGATTTTATTGATCCGCTTGTGAAAAGAATATGACAAGCAATCACTCTCTCAGATCTATTCAGTAGCTTTTCCACCATTTTTCAGAAGTAATAATAATAGTGGGTATGTATGTAACCCTTTAACTGTTCATTTTGCTAACTTGTTATAGATGCTCTGGCTAATCGAATAATAGTGTTCAGGCAATCGCTCCTTCATTTCTGTTCAATAACTGTCCTGCCATTTTTTAGAAGTAATAATAATAATGGATGCATTTGCTTGGCGATTAGACTGAAATTAGCATACACCATGTTCTTGTTATAATTACTTTTAAAACTAGTATGAAACACATTGCTTTAAAATAAAAGAAAGATTTGATGCTATTAACTTTTATCTGATGTATTAGTGCTCTTCAGTGGATGTCTATAATTTGGCTTTTTTTCCGTTCCAACCAACTGGTATAACAAAGGCAGTGGTATGTGCTGTTTGGTCTGTTGAAAAGTGCATATAAAAGATCCCTTGTGGCAGGTTTCCTTTCTCTAGATCATTGTGGTCCTTTACCATGTGTCTTCAGTTTAACCTTAAATAAAATGTGTTGAGTGCATCATTAAATACAATACTTCTTTCTTTTCTTTCTTTGCATGGCAATTGAAGTAAGATTAGCATGCACCATGTTCTTGTTTTAATTAATTTTAAAACTACATGTAGTATGAAACACATTGCTTTAAAATATAAGAAAGATTTGATGTTGGTATATTTTATCTGATGTATTATTGTGATGTTCGTTTTGCTACAGAGAAAGTGCATTGAGTTTGCGTTGAAAGCGAAACCAATTCGACGGTACATACCGAAGGCCAGATGGCAGTACAAGATCTGGTGGTTTGTGACATCACAGGCGTTTGAATACGGCATCTTTGCCCTGATCATGATCAACACCGTCGCTCTGGCTATGAAGGTAACTATGAAGATATTGTGCTAACTATTGACGGTATTGTGCAACTATGAAGGTATTGTGTAACTATGAAGGTATTGTGTTCACAAAGATGATGTTATGATTTGTTTCTTTTGAATCGGCAACTTATTTAAAGACTGGACTGCGATTGGTCTAATAGTGACTGGTTTAGCATAAACTGCATTTGGAACCAGTCGTCAACCTAATCATAATGAATCGGAAATGATCGCTTCTTTCTACGAATCGTAGTGGAATTGGGCGAAGTTTTCCTGTGTTTTTGTTTATTGCGTGCTTTCGTTGTAGTCTTTATTTATTGTGTGATTTCGTTGCAGTACCATAACCAGTCCGAACTATACGGGGATGCCCTGGATTATCTCAACATGATATTCACTGGTGTCTTCACGGTTGAGTTCCTGCTCAAACTCACAGCATTTAGGTTCAAGGTACGAAATCACATGCACAAACACTGATATTAAGCCTAGAGGTTAAAGTGATACGTATTGTATATATAAAACCAGTCCGTAAAAATGTGTTTGTTATAAAGAAATAAACAAAGAAATAAACAAACAAACAAACAATGAAAGCAACAAACAAACAAAGAAGTGATTTATTTAACGACACACTCAACACATTTTAGTTACCTTTATATATTGGCGTCGGATATATGGTAAAGGACAATGATAGACATCCACCGACATCCACCAAGGGGGATCGATCCTGCGACCTCAGCACCTTAGACGAGCACTCTATCGACTGAGCTAGATCGTGCCCCTTGTTTGCTATAAATACTTGGATTGGTTAAATTCATGTCATCAAGATTCTTAACACATTGCACTTCTGTTTTACCCAACGTTTGGACTATTGATAAATTCTTAAACCCAAATAATTTGAGAATATATATTTGCTGCTTTATTGTTTGGAGTAGCACATCATGTGGCGGCAGGTGGTTTCCTTTCTCGTTATCTTTATTGTCGTTAACTATAGGTTCGACAACCAAAAATAAAATATATAGAGTATGTCGTTCAAAACATGTGAAACATTTCCATTTCTTCTTTTCAGAATTATTTTGGAGATGCGTGGAATGTGTTTGATTTCATCATTGTACTTGGTAGTTTTATAGACATCATTTATACCGAAGTTAACGTAAGTACTTACCTCACCCTGCTGCTTTTCCTCTATTGAAATCAATTCTCTTAATATGTCATCAACTACATAGGCCTACTAATATGAACATTATGCATTGTGATTTTTGCTTTCTTGACAGGAAGCTTGTAATGAGAAGTGGTTAATCAGGTTTTGACGATGGCATGTTGCACACCTTGGAGCGACTTACTTTGTCGGTTGATATCTTTGGATTTAGGAAGAAATGTGCCTTTTTTGTCTTGGCAGGCTTTTCTAGTATTTACAGAATTGTTGGTTTATGCTTTTTTCTGTATCTTTTTGGCTGAATTCACACTGAAGTTACTATCAGCTTGAGTGGCTCTTGTTGGAAATTTGCTTGTAAAAACATTACAATTTGTCACTGATCATTAAAACTAAATTAGCTTTACTGGTCTTTACAGCTTAACAGTTATGTGGCCTATTTATTCTTGGATTTTCTTCAGCATTTCAAAGCAATTAAGATTTGTTTTTAGCTACTAAGAGGGACATTTGCTTCTTCTTTCTCAAACAAAATAGTTGTATAAAACAATTTTAATAAAGTTATCTAAGGATAAACTAACTTTAATGTTTTAGTTCTCTTTCTTGTAAGTATGTGGAGAGATGCAGAGCTTTAAATTGCACCAAAGACACTGTTAAAGGATGTGCCCAAATTAAGAACGCCCCAAATTAGCACACCAAAATTAATGTAAATATATGAACTACTAAACCTTTTAAATGGAAAGTGACTGCAATATTAAACCTTAAGTAATTTAAACTGATCCACTTCATTTATTTTAAACGAATAAATATTGTTTAAAAAAACCCCACACCTCAAATTGCAATTCTGAATATCTGCATGACTTCAGAGTCTGTTATGGGACTACGTTCATCTACCATAACCCCAACTGTTAAGTACCTTTCTTCACTCTGAAGACACAGTGTGTCCAAATTAGGGGGATCCAAATCCCTGGTACGATCTTTCCTTACAAATATTGAGGGAAGGTGGAAACATTACTGCTACCAATTTGTAGTTTGTAACAATATAAAATGGTATAACGATTGATCGAATAATTGTATTGTGGTACTACTAGGTTTCAGTTGTTGGTTTTAATAGTTGTTTAAGAATTTATTTTATCTGGGAAAGTTATTATCACATGTTTGGTGGACAGAGGTTTTTTTTAACACTGCAATCTTTTCACCTTATTTTGCGACTTAATTTCCTAAACTAAAATAAGAATCAAACTACACTTTTAATAAACCAAGTCTTCCACCATATCTTGTGGTACTGGGTGTTCTTTTTACAAACTTTATCCCTCTGTTCAGACTAGAATGGTAAAGTAATTACCATTATCACACCCAGTGTTTAAGTGACAAGGTTTCTACAATATGATAGACCCACTCCCGTGGCTAATGATTTTCATGGTAGGGCTAGTGAATAATGAAAATCATTGATCCCATGGCTAGTGAATTTGTTTTCAGTAAATTATTTTATGCAATATAAATGTATGCCACTCATAATACTAAAATAGGGATTAACAATTTACGACTTCTCTGGGGTTTCTATAATATGGTAATCCCACTCCTTTCGCTGGTAATTTTCAAGGTTGGGTTACATATAGTACTTAACTTTGACCAGTGGAAAAAAAGAAAAAAAAAGGATCCTGTTTTTGGCAAAAATCTTGGTAAGGGATTAATCTCCATCAGGGTTATGGGTTGACATTTCAGATTATTATTTGTATAAGTAGGGCTAGTGGATTTTGAATCGTGGCTAGTGAATTTTGAAATTTATTAATTTCATGACTAGGGAATTTTAAATGTTTTTTCTAGAAGCCCATGGTGAAAATGGTCAACTTAATATTTTTAATTTTATGTAAATGTACACCTGCATCTAAATGATATTAAACAATAATGTACAACAACCTCTAATTCAGTATTTCCCCAAGATTTGAGTTCAAAAGGTTGGCAACATGTTTGGATTTGAACTAAGGTCCCAAATGTGATGAGTAAGCTAGGATCTCAGACATTTGGTTCCTTTTTGGTGTATTTTGGAGTACATCTGGGTGTCATGTACACTTGTCTAAAAGAATGTTTATTTCAATAATGATGTTTATTATTATTATAAAATTTGCATATATGTCAAAACTTCAGGTACTTGTCGCAGTGTTGGCAAAGAAATTCACATGGTTGGCCCAGGCTCCCTTAGTTGTTTATTCATTTTATTCCAAATGCTCAGATAATAAGAATACTAAAGAGATTGCAACTTCAAATATTATTTTCCGTTTATTGTTGTGGATCACCAGAAATCGGCTGATTGTGGATTTTGGTTTCGGAGTTTAATTGAAAGTCTTCGTTGGTCTTGTCTTGCTTTTTTGTGTCTATTGGTTTTTGGGTACAGTTGCACGGAAGATGAATAATGCTACTTACCTTTAATTAGCAACTGAATGAGCTTGGGAAATGACTTGTGAATTGTGATTTGAAATACAACAAGCACAATTGCATGTAACATCCAGCCCGTTTTGATCACTTATTAATCATTTGGATTGCTTGTATTTTTTCTCTTTCTCTATCTCTTTTTCAAATAATCTTTATTGCATACAACAATTTATTTTTCACACAATTTTTATCTTCGCTGCTCGTTTCTCCAGAGAGCAGAGGTTTGTGATTATCTCCTTTTTTATGCATGCGGCCCCAATCAATCATTTCAATACAATATGAATATGCATGATGTATTCACTAAGCAACCAGGGTCTTATGTTAATTTTTCTTTTTTTTCAAAATGACATTTTCGATCTATCCGTACATTAGATTTATTTTAAAATTCTGATCCATTCGTAAAGCCTGTGTCTTGGCTTTCGAATTTTAAAGCTTGAATTTTATTCTGTTTTTTTTGCCATCAATCTCATGTGCTTGGTTTTGTTTATTTATAATTATTTGCAGGTAATTGTTTATTCTGCATGATAAAGAATTAAAGCCAATTGTTTTGTATACATCCTGGTTGCTATGGCTTATACTAGTTATATGCATGGCATGTTGCTACCATTCAGCTTACAAACATATATCACAAACAATATAATAGCATGTGAAGTAGGGTACATGTTAACACTCAGACCAGGGGACAAATTTTCGAAGCTATGTTAGTGCTACGATATCATAAAACCATCGTGAATGATGACGTCACAAATCAAATTACGTTGAGATGTTATCAGTTACAACAGTTTTATGATATCATCGAGCTAAGAAAGTTTTGGAAATATAGGCCAGTCATTTCATTAGGGAGTTGGTGTGTTAGAGTTTCCACTAAAAACAATATATATTGACGTACAAAACAATAGATTCATTAGGGAGTTGATATGATAGTATGTCCTGTAATAACGTTTTGTGTCATCCAACAAGATAATAGTTTTCAGTGAGGAGTTGATATGTTAGTATCTCCTGTAATAACATCATCCTGTGTTGTACCCCAAGAGAATTAGTCTAATTTGAGAAATTAGTTAGGATCTGTGTTATAACTGCATGTGTGAGTGGGGGATGGGGTATTATAGGTGACAGGGCCATTTTGTGACTTTGGATCAACTTGTTGGTGGTTTGTTGAAGTGTTCCTGTCCAGTCTGTTCTCTCTGTAACTTGGATAACTTGTTGGTGATATTCTGTGTTCTGTTGTGTGGTTTTGTCCAACTGTGGTGCCTTGTGTCAGTACTGGTCAACTCCTGTCTAGGCATGTCAAACTTTCCAAGCAGCCAATCTGCTTCCGTGTCCTATTATGATGATATCATGTGACTTTTCTGTTCAATCAGAGATTGTGTATCATTCAGTGACTCGTGTAAATTTGGTAAGTCTGTATTCTTAGCTTTTCTTCAACTGGTTGAAGTTGAAATGTACCGGTAATATTATTTATTACATTCTTTAGTGTTGTAGAATTAATTAATTAATTAATTAGAATAAATTTAAATGTAGGCCTATTATGTAGAAATTATACAATAAATTAGTTGTTTTGAAATATTTCTGATACAAGTTTTAGAAATGTTCTGTTTAAAGAAAAATAGTTATTATATAAATAAATAAGGTTGGGATGTTAAATTAGCATTTTTTATTCCAGTTTCGAACATTCACAGTTCATGCTTTATTTTGGAATGTAACCAAATTATCTAATATTAGTCTTATTCAACTTACAGTGCTAGCCCAACCAAATATGCTATAGTTCCTGAGTCCAGGTAACAATATTGCAGAAT
>JAULBQ010198835.1:0-10493 GCA_032355525.1 Pachydermia laevis
ATCGTACATATCTTTACATCCTCTTTGGCTTTTTAACAATAGTTTTAACTTAAATGGAAGAATGGGTTTATTTATTGTTGTGAAAATGTCATCTTTCAAATTATCTAATTTTTTAATATATGATTTTACTGCATTTACCAATGAAGCATAGTATATGAAATTTGTTGTTATATGATATATATTTATAAATTTATCATAAGACAAGATATCACCTTGTTCATCGAATAGGTCACTTATGAAAATAATTCCCTTGCTGGCATAATTTTTAAATATAAATGGTTTTCGATCTATAAGTATTTCACTATTGTGCCAGATGTTAGTACATAAAATATCGTTTACACTTTCAGGAATATGTTTATTGTCTATCTTTACCCAACAGAGTAATGTATCTCTCCAAAACTTATTTGTTATTTTGTTGGCTTTTCCCGTTATGAAATAATCTCCATATATTATTAATTCATTTGTTGATATGTTTGTAACAGACTTAAATAGATAAGCACACTTAGAATTACTCACAAACAATCTTCGAATCCACGAGCTTTTTAATGCCATCATGAAGTTACTTAAATTTGACATTTTTAGTCCTCCTACTTTATAGTCTTGAGTTATTAGATCACGTTTTAACTTTTCAGGTTTATTCTGCCAAATAAATTTAAAAAATAGTGTATTTAGAGTTTTTAAGAACATTTCTTCTGGGTTTGGTAATGATATTAAAAGATGTGTTATAATTGGTATTATTAGTGTTTTAAGAACAGTTATTCTACCTAAGACTGTTAATTTTCTTATAGACCACCTTTTTAATGAAGTTTTAATTTCTAGTAGCTTAGAGTTAAAATTAAGTTCATTAATATTTTCCAAGTTGACTGGAAAATTGATACCGAGTAAACTAAATTGAGTAGCTCCCCATTCTAACTTCCATCGTGCATGGTGATAAACCTCTTTAGAAAACTTTTTAGTACCTATCCAGATAGCTTTTGACTTAGAGTAGTTTATTTTTAGACCTGAAATATGTTCATAATAATCTAATGTCGTAAGTGTACTGTGCAGGGTCTCGGGGGATCCGTCTAAAATAAAACTTGTATCATCTGCGTACTGCGATATTAGATATTCCTCACCATCTATATGTATGCCTTTAATGGTTGGATTATTTCTAATAATAATTGCAAGGATTTCAGCACATATTATGAAGATATATGGTGACAGCGGGTCACCCTGCCGGCAGCCTCTTTCTAACAGAATTGGTTCGGATAGGAATCCATTTTGTATTACCCTAGAAAAAGAGTTGTTATAAAACGTTTTAATCCAGTTTTTAATAGATGATTTAAAATTAAAAATATCAAGTACTTTATCTATGAATGACCATGATACAGAATCAAAAGCTTTTTCAAAGTCTATTAGTAACAGTAAACCGGGAATGTTGTGAGTTTCGGTATGCTGCATAATATCATATATTAGTCTTATATTTTCGCCAATGTATCTACCTTTTATGAAACCAGTTTGGTCTTTATCTATTATTATATCTAATATTTGCTTTATTCGATTAGCGATACAACCGGATGCCATTTTGTAAATACAGTTTAATAATGTTAAGGGTCTCCAATTTTTAAGATATTCTTTGGGTTTATTTGCTTTTGGGATACATGTAATTATGCCTAATTTTTGGACATTAGACATCTCTTTAACAGAATAACTATAGTTAATAGATCGAACTATGAAATGTCCCAGATCTATCCAGAAAAATTTAAAGAATTCTGTCGAAAAGCCATCCGAACCTGGGCTTTTTTCATTTTTCATACGTTTCAGATATGTTAAAACTTCCGAATATGTTATTTCGCCTTCTAAGCTGTTTGCCTCGTCGTCACTTAGTTTATTGAATTTTAAATTACTTAATTTTCTAATGACGTCATTGTCATTTTGCCCAGCGGGTGCAGAATACAGTTTTTGATAAAAGTTTTTGGTTTCTTTCAAAATTTCATTCTGTTCATTAATTTCTTCTCCATTGTCTAATCTTACTTTTGATATTAGTTTACTATAATAATTTCTAGATTCCAAGTGGCAAAAATATTTGGATGGTTTTTCACCTTCTTCTATCCATTTTGCCTTTGATCTGATATAATTTCCTTTCATTTTTTCTTTTCGTAATTCTACTAGTTTGTTCTTTTTTTCCTCAATTTCATCTATTAAACTATTTTCATTTTCCTCTAGATGTTTTATTTCTGTGCAAAGCTTTATTTCTAATTCATTCTTAGTTTTCTTTTGAAAAGCGGAAAATGATATCGTTTTGCCTCTTATTTCCATAAGTAATGTATCAATAAAGAGTTGATCATTTATTATAAACTGAATTTCATCTGTTGGAATGAGTTGTAAATTTTCTTTTTTATATATTGGGACTGCATACTGATATTTAATTTGGTCGATTATTTCTTTTACTATTTTAACATACGTATGTATTGCCATATAATACTTTGTTGGGCAATTAATTAGGTCAACCATTTGTGACTGAATGGCGGTCAATTTTTTTAAACATTATATACTTTAAAAAAAGGAAGACAAGTTTGTTAATAGCATTTCCATAGTGTAACGAACAACCTCGATCATGTTCGATTTGTTCAAACATTAAACCCGAAATTACAACCGTAAGAGTTTGGTTAAGACTTGAAGGTAGGCCCTACTTTGTGTAAAACGGACACTGGTCCATCCTGATCGTAGGTTTGTAGGAATATAATGAAACCAACACTCCCAAATTGTACACCGTTATATATCTAGATATTGCATTTGAATTCATGCACATTATTTCTAATTGTCAGAGTGTCATATTTTTGTACCCTCATATACACTATGTACGGCTTATTTTGTTTATGTATGAACAAGCTACAGTTTCAATTAAAAGCAATCCACTAGTTCTCATCATTTACACAACATATTGATATGCTCTTTATTGCAGTCTTAGTTACCTTACATTGTGCATTATATTGTATATATTCTCAAAGCTTTAATTTTGTATTACAGCTGAAGCCAACGTAAGCATTGACTGCTTGGAGGGCGGATACCCGGGACGACCTACAACGTTAACCTGCCAAATACGTGGCACTGTCAGTGATACAATTTTGTGGATGCGACCAAATAAGGGTACATTTCAAGTGGTAGCGTCTTGTAGATCTCATGCTCCACCATGTCAGCCTCCATCTATACCATATATGAAAGTATACAGTGTTGCTATTGACAGTGCCAAGCTGTATACACTTACCATCGAATCATTTAATGCTACAGTAGATGAAGGAGAGTGGATGTGTGTTCATCGACTACTTGGCACTCCGTCTACATGTCAGAAGACGCTAAGTAAGTTAGAGTGCATGGTTTGGAAAAAGTATTGATGTAATGAAGGGACCTTTTAGCTATATTAAGAGTTGAAATTATTTATACTGAATTAAGTATTCACCATACTAGTTTAACATGTGTTTAATGTCTCTGGCCTGTGAGAGAAACATAAGCATAATACATGAATTGCATGTTTAATTTTCACACAAACATATGTATATATATAATGTAGAATAAAACAAGCAGAAGCATCCTCTTAAAAGTCAGAATTCCGTTTTTATTTTCAAATGTCCGCCTGTTCAGGCTTCATCAGGAAATCTGTTGACCAAATAAATAATCCATGTATAAAAAAACTACTAGCAAAACTAATTAAAATATAATAAAATATATAGTCTTAAAAGGAAGTAAAATATTAGTCTAAACTTAAACATAACACAAGTACAGTTGTATAAAGAAATAGTATCGATTAAAATGGTTAAAATGGATCAATCAGAGATCATTAAATACATTTGAAAACATAAATAAAACTTACTTTAAAACTGTACAAATCTATAACACAAACTTCCAATCCAGTAACAAACCAATAAGCTAAGAATGTATGAGTGAGTAAAACTCTGGTTAAAATTTCAGACTAAACTACTGGTCTAGATAAAACAATGTTGCAAAACGAATACCTAATTCACAGTTGACCTGCGATGGGTCTACAGAGCCCATATCCTGCCCGTATCCCCCTTTCCGTGCGGCCTCTGTGCGGAGGCAGGGGGTGGCCATGAAATTTCCTTACGGATTCACGGGCGCTGCGGCCTCTACGATTTTTTGGGCGAGAGGTTATACAAATTTGAAGGAAAAACAGTTTTTATGACTTACCGTTCAACACTAATGACTTTCCAATGTGACGTTGGAAGAGACCTGGATGAACATGCTTTGTTTCTTGAGGGGTGTGCGACCACAACGGAATAACGGTGTGCTGGATTATATCAACTTTGTAGCATGAAGCATGAATCGTTTGTTGCGTTTAGGAGATCTGCGTCGTGGATTCATTGTAAGGAACACAGAACGACCGCGTGAAACTTATGTTGACGTTATTAAAAGTGCGTGTTTAATTGACAATAACATTTCTTCAAACATTGATAACAATGATAGTTTTATTATTTATTGATGAATTCAAACAGGTGAGTTACACCATGAATACACTTGTCATGTACGTAATTTTCGTTGTTATACTTGTCAAAAACTGGGTCATTTAAGTCAGTAATGTTCTGATAAAAGTAGGGATAATCATTTACAGTATTCAAATGTTATTTAGAGAAATAATCGTCATTTATTTATAAACAAAATAGTTTCACCGAAAATAAATGGTCCTACTTGTGGATATATTGTATGTCAGCATACATACTCATCTTCAACGTGAAACTTCTAATCAATTCCTGCGTAGTACACTTGTTTTAAAAGTCGGTAATACGATTATTCATGCATTCTGTGACACGGGAGCTTCACATTCAGGTATAAATGATAAGATATATGATTTAATTAATATTAACATGATATGTCCGTTACTTATTTCAGTAAAACAATGTATACTGACGATGGTACACCTTTAATGAGTAGAGGTAACGTTGAATTAACTTTAGTAATTGCTAATTTAGAATTGTCTGATACTTTCATTGTGGTGACAAATTTGACCCATGACTTAATTTTAGGATTATATTTTCTTACCGCTCATAATACTAGTATTAATCTTAGTATTAATCAGTGATCACTATATGACGGATTGACACAGCAATTTTGTTTATAAATAACAAGGATAGTGTGAACGAAATCCAAGTTTTTAGGACTCATGACATTCATATAAAAGCCAGATCTGAATTGTTTTTATTTGTTCAGGTTAAAGCTGAAATTAATAATAGTGTTGGTCTTTTGGAACATGTTACGTCGTTAATGGAAACTCATACAATATTAGGTATTATATGTCTTGTTAAACCTCAATATTCTTTATGTGTATAAACATTTTAAAATCCTAATAATGCAGAAATTATGTCGAGAGGTTCGTAAATGCAAACAAAAAGTCTTTAAAAAAAAGGAATTGCAGGCCCTGTCAACAACATAAGTAAACCAACTGTGGGAATCCATTATCCAAACCTTGTGGTGGAACAATACTTTATTTATCCGATTACGATATATTTTCTCTCACCGAAATATGAACTGGGGAGATATAACTCTCAAGACGGACGGCTATAGAAATGAGTTTTTAGAATACAATGAAAGACAAACAGACATGCGAATGTTCACCCCAATCATATTATTCAGATATCAGGACATCGAAATTTGCAGTCCGTTAAAGGGACATTCCCGAGTTTTCTGACATTTTTAAGATGTTATCGACTAACAGAGACTTTTTTTAACAAATTGTAATTACATATCAAATTTATTTTTCTGCAGAACATATTAGCAGTTACACATTAAGCTTGTTTCTGCTCGTTCTAATATTTGTACAGATAACATTTAGTTTATTTCCTAAAATATACATTGTGTTGGTACTTACGAACTTATCTGAAGACAAACTCCAGTTTGGGCTTGTAACAAATATTAAGACGACCAGAATAACATTGAATATACATTCACTGATATTCTAAACTAGACGATATTTTTAATATGTAAGTTTAATCATAGCACTATTTTATTAGTCAGAACCAATTTACAGTGCAGGTAACTCGGGAATGTCTCTTTAATTAGTATCCTGTATCAGAACAACAACGCAAGGACATTTGCCATCTCAAGTTACGTACAACAGGCGACACACATATTGCAGGTTAAAGAATATCATACACAAAACACAAATGATATCGTTGACTGGAAATTTTCGTCATCTAATGCATGTCAAACTCTTTTGTTGGGGCCAAGATACGGCGGAGTGTACAGCATAAACATCGACAGCAAGTGACCACACTGTTCGCCCGAGGTTGGACCACATTCCCTAAAACAAAGAAGAATATGACAATCCTGGATGATTTGTCAGATGAACATTAAACTGACAATTGCTATAGTATTCTGGCATTGTGTATGTGCATAAATTATGTTGGATTGCATGGCGGACATCGATGTTGGTCCCTGCATAGGGTAACTATACTCAGTTACTTGCCTGAATTGGTAATACTTACCTGAATTAGTAGCATGGTCTGCCTCATGCACAATCATTGAATCGTTGCATGTTTGGATAAAGGGAAATAACTGGCTTTTCTGTGCTTGTGATTTCCGCCGCTGTGGCGAAAAACGTCACTATGTCTCCAGTGAAATATGGGAAATGATTTGATTGATTTATAAATCAAATCTCGTGGTTGATTATGACGATATTTGAGATGATTTTAAACGGGGCACGAACGTGGCTCAGCATACAGTGACAGGTCGGAGGCAAGCCAGCTGATCCACAGTGATGAGGATGGAACGGCACCAATAACTGTATCAGTGCCGTTATTCGGATTCCAGAATTCGTTAATCCTTTGGACATTATTCGATGAATATGCATATACATAAATGCCAGCTAATTGATTAATAATCCCACATTGGAAGTTCATGTAATTGATAATCTTTTACTTAAAGAATCTTTAAAGTTATCACTTGTTATTTGTCTGTGCAATTAGCATTAGTCACAGTGGGTGCTTTGGGCTTTCTTGTTCTTTGTATGTTAGTTATGCATTCTGGGTATGCCACAACTTTAGCGTACGTTTGAACGGGAATGTAACAGACGTTAATTCTGGGTTCTGGGTATGCCACCATTTTAATGTAAGTTTGAAAGGGAACGTAACGAATGGGGGATCGTGTCCAGGATAACCTCGTGTCTGGGATAGTCATTTCGTCTCTTTGGGTTGTGAACAAGAAATAGGTCAGTAATATACATTTGTGAGCACATACATTGTCACATGGATAGTATATGGTCAGTAGAGCAGGTAGTTACTAAATTTAAGTCTAGTTTAGATGAAACTTAGATACAAATTATTTTACTGTAGCACAATTGAAAGAACTGGCTGATTATATAGGACTAGAGTTAGATGTTGGTTTGAGGAAAGCTGAAATAAGATCAGTCATTATAGATTATTTGAAAACTATGCAGAAAGTGAAAACCAGATAGGTGAAAAGGATGAAGTTTGTTCAGATGCTGTTGACCCTGATAGTTTGGTTATGTTAAAGTGTAAACATGAGCTCAAGAGTGAGCGGTTGATGTTTGGGGTGTAACAGAGATAGTTAGACAAGTTAGATAGAGAAAACCAGAGATAGTGGGAACTATCACTTTGCCAATCTGTACTGTATTGCTGGTTTTTTTAGGATAGATAGTCGATGGGGCACTATCACTCTGCCAATCTGTACTGTATTGCTGTTTTTGAGGATGAATAGTTCACTGGCCACTATTACCCTGCCATTCAGGGGCCATATGCATGGACTGGGCGTAGCGTAGTCTCAAACCAGGCTCTACGTCCAGACCAGCTAAGCTATAGACTGGCGACGTCCCTGGTTGCAATGCATGGCCGGACGTAGTGTCGCGCGGTAGTTTCAAACTAGCTAGTCTAAAGACTAAGTCATTTAGTCTTAGCGGAAAGGGCATTCCCCTGTCTTTCCACCAAACTGCGCATGCAATTAAATAAAACAAACTTTACTTTTTACTTATGGTGGACTTTGCGGCTGTGGGTTGTGCTCATGACAGGTGCCACCGGTGAGGCATGATATGCTCACCTTTCGCAAACACCCGATACCATCACTGTTTTAAAGTGATTCATGAGTGCATACAACCACAGCCATATGTATTCCACTGACTCTGTCGAGTGTAGATTTGGGTTTACTCGGCTAGTCTTGGGAGTGGCAGTTCTTCCGAGGGCTGTGCAGGAGGGATGTGGTGTGATCTCCATGGGAAGTGGCAGTCCTCCTGTAGACAATGCACCGGCAGTAAAGCATGGAAACTATCACGAACTTGCCTTAGCGTCCCTTGCAGAGATACGGCCTTGATTACAATACAGTTTTGTCGTCCAGATACATAGTTAAGGAACATTTAGATCAAGCCAGAAAATGTACTGTCGCCACATGGGCTACTCCTACCGAAAAACATCAATGGCTTTTTCTTGTGCACTTTCCCACAGACAAGACAGTACATACCATGTCATTTGATATACCAATCATATACAAACAGTTCAGCAAAATTAATAGTATGGTCCGTAATACAACAAAATATATATCTCATGTTATTCATGACGGGTGCCACTGGAGGGGCAGGATAAGCTCACCTTTCGCGAACACCTAATATCATCACTGTTTTACAGTGATTCATGAGTGCATGCAATCAGAGCCATATGTATTCCACTGACTGTTGAGTGCAGGTTTGGGTTTACTCAGCTTGTCTTGGGAGTGCAGTCCTTCCAGGGGCTATATCCTTGGTATGTGGCGGTCCTCCTGTGGACAATGCACCCGACAGTAAATCATGAAAACTATTACAAACTGTCCTAAGCGTCCATTGGACTCTGCACCCTGCATATATAAGGCTTTGACTACGATACGGTTTTGCCGTTCAGATTCAATAGTTATACTTAAATGCAAAAGATTTCATCAAGCATGTTTGTCTTGCATTTAAAAAAACCCACCCCAAGTTAATTGAATATGTTTTGTTACCTGTATTGAAAAAATATAAATATATATATTATAACAAAACATGATTATTAAATATATATAATAATTCATTTTATTCTCAGTAATTGTTTTAAACTGTATTAGTGACTTTTGGCGTTTTGAATATAACTCTACCACGACAGAGCATGCCCATTTATAATTATATCAATAACGTACTTTATCATCCATTAGAGGTTTTTGCAGGAGATATCGCTGGCATTATAATTTGTGATATTCTCCTTCCAGGGGCTAATAATCTTGATTGGTCTACAGCCAGCATCACCAGGGAACTCACAGTGTTAAGCATGACGTCATAACTTTGTCGCAGCCTACTTGACGTCATGACTTTTGCGCAAACATGGAAAATGTTCATTTTTATTTAACATTTTAGTAATAATAATGATCGCAATAACACATAATGATAATGGATGATAAAAAGAATACTCCCCTCGTGTCTTGTGATATAATTTATCAGCACTCGTTGATAAAAGTATAAAAATCCTCGGCAAGCCTCGGATTTTTTTAATTTTATCAACTCGTGCTGATAAATTATGATATCACAAGACACTCGGGGAATATCCTCTATATACTCTAATCTACAGTCACCAATGGTGATATGTGGTTAGTTTACACTCTATTGCAGTCTTGAAGACCTCTATGTACCGATTATATAATTGTAATAAGATGCACATTTAATCTGTCTATGCGTCTCTATTTTTTAAGAGTATATTTGTTATTAAAAAATGTTTTAACTGCACCAGTTAATTAGAGGGATGCGCAGGTTCTGCACTAAAAGGTCACACAATTGCAATTTGCTGATATTTGCACATGTGGTGTGTATCAAGAGAACTGATATGGTATATTATAAATTGTACATTCTTGATAGCCCCTTTACCATATGCCCGACGCCAATATAACCGTACATAAAATGTGTTGAGTGCGCTGTTAAATAAAAACTACTTCTTCTTCTTCTTCTTCTTCTTCTTCTTCTTGATAGCCATACTCTACTTCGTTTTGTAATAAAGTCGCGAATTGTAATATCAATTTTAAATATTTTGTGTCTGAGAAGGGTGAGGGGGTAATTGTTTGCACCCAAACCAATATTGACATGTCCTTTTATCGTTTTGTAGTAAGCTGCTTTTATCAAATGTTTACGTTTAACTGGACACGGGGAACATATTACTATTACAACTAGTATTGATAAAAATAAGGGTAAAGAAGTCTGACGCCATGCTTTGTAACACTTTTGTACAAACTTTTTCCCGAACTTTAAGTTGAAAGAAGGAGCGGTTTTACTGAAAATGAAGCGACTCGTTTAATGAATCATTCAGTTGAAATAATTTTAATTATAAATTCCAAGGACGAGATTCAAAATGTTTAAAAGGAAATTGATGGGTATGAATGCATGCTCGGGGTGTACTAACTTCATAACAGCCGTGATTTGGCAAATTAGGGGATACCTCCAAAACTGAAAGCTCTCCCCCCCCCCCCCCCACCCCCGATTTAGGTTGACAACACCTAGTTCA
>JAULBQ010199945.1:0-21026 GCA_032355525.1 Pachydermia laevis
GAAATTGATCTGAGTGCAGTCGATAGAAAAAACCAGTATGGCCTGGCACGTACCCGATTGCTTGACAACACAATTGACCGTTTAGCAACAGGGCAACCGCTTAGCGAAAGAGAAAGAGGCGATCTGGGGCAAATGGGCGTTGATACTGGCTTCATAGACAGGGTCAATGCGGATAATCAGCTGGCAAGTGATAAAACAGCTGATAATCTGGCTGCGACAAATCTGCCAGAATTTAATTTTCTGACAGTATTGGCAGATGAAGATGGCGATGCAAACAATAATGCCGCTACCTATACGCTTACTGCAACCTCAGGTGTTGACGTAACCATTAATGCACCGGGCCAAAGCTGGGTAACACCGATGCTGCGTTATAACGGCATGCAGTTACCGCCGGTAATAAAAGCGAATCGCAATGATGCCATGACCCTGAATCTGGTTAATGACCTGAGCAGTGATACCACCATTCACTGGCACGGATTTAAAATACCGGGTGATCAGGATGGTGGGCCGGACTTTCCGGTAGCCGCTAACGGATCCAAACAATACAGTTTCCCTATGCTGCAGCCTGCGGCACCGCTCTGGTTCCACCCGCACCCTGATATGCAAACAGGCGAACAGGTTTATCGCGGACTGGCTGGGGTGTTTCTGCTAAACGATGCTATTAGCGCCCAACTGGAAGCAGATAAAGCGCTGCCTGCCGGTCAATATGATATCCCGGTACTGGTTCAGGATCGACGATTTAGTGATGAAGTAAATGGCGTACGTGAGCTGTTATACAAAACTTCTGCAGTGGATGAGGCTGGTATGTACGGTGATGACATTCTGGTCAATGGTGCAATCATGCCAAAACTCAATGTGGAAACCCGTCAATACCGTTTTAGAATTTATAACACGTCGAATGCACGTACCTATGATTTTGCCCTGAGCAATGGCGCAAAATTTACCGTAGTCGGTACCGATGGCGGTTTACTGGCAAAGCCAGTAGAAGTTGATCACATCATGTTAAGTGCCGCAGAACGTGCCGAAATTGTTATTGATTTTGCACAGTTTGCTGTGGGTGAAAAAGTGATGCTGATCAGCAAAGCGTTCAATGGCTCTAATATGATGGCCATGAATGGTTCTGGAAGGAATGCTTCTGGCATGGGCGGCATGAATGCCCGACAAAGACCGGATAGTACCTCAGGTACGGGCAATATGAACGGTACGCAGGGTAGCAATAACACACCGGGCACGGGCGGCATGAACGGTACACCGGGTACAGGTGGTGCGAATGGAGCAATGGTTAACGGTAGACGCCTGGATATTATGCGCTTTGATATAACTACCCAGGTAACCGATGATGTAACGCTTTACACCGCTCTGCCGGCTTCAGCTGATATAAACACGCAACGTTTAACCGCTGCTGAGGCTAGCAAAACGCGTAACTTTGTTATGAGTATGGCGATGGGCAATATGAGTGGCGGCATGAACTTCGTGATTAATGGTAAAACCTTTGACATGAACCGGATTGATGAAATTATTGATCTGGCAGAAGGCAATACCGAAATCTGGGCAATCAGTAACCGGTCGGCAATGGCTCATCCCTTTCATGCACATGCCATCCAGTGGCAGATTCTGAACCGCAATGGTGTGCCTGCCAGTGGTGTGGATCTGGGCTGGAAGGATACGGTACTGGTGCAACCGGGTGAAACCGTCGATTTTATTGGTCGCTTTGACCCGGCAGTAAACATTGGTGACTATATGTATCACTGCCATATTCTTGAACATGAAGATGCCGGAATGATGGGCTTTTTCAGAATTCAATAATACTGTCTTCACGGCAGGTAGAGATCCTCTCTATCTGCCGTGAAACTTATTGTTTGCAATTGGAATGCCAGGTAACTGTTTATGAGATTATTTTTTAAAAGTTTCCATTTCCCCGTTATTAGCCGACATTTATTTTTTATCTCTTTGTTGTTATTGTTCGGTTCATTATTTGTTTTTATTGTGTTGTTCATTTTCTCACTGTAAGCCGTAATATCTCATCGGAAATAAAGTAGTAAAACCGCAACGAATGATGATGGTAGCAGGCAGTTGCATAGACCTGTAAATATTCACTGATAAGTGAAGGCGTTTTCTAGACATACTCTAAATGATGTTTGGTGTGTCGAGAGCTTTAATGTAGTATCAGTGTGTTAACAAAGCACAAACTAAAATGTAGATATACAATTTAAGGCGAGAATTTCCAGTAGCTGCACTAATAGGCACTAGCGGTCCTGTTCTCGAAAATTCAGAATCTCAGCTTATTTCATCATGAATTAATCAGCGATTTCCTGAGTATCAGCATTTTTCGAGGATCTTATCCCATGCCGACAAATCCGTTATTATCATCAGCCCTCCGAGAGGCGTCGATTCAACAGTTATTTAAGCTCTATCCAAAACTGGCTGATGAGCCGTCAGCAGACTGGAAAAATATTCTTGACCGTGCGCAGATTATGGATGCCCCTGCTGATACTGCATTGGCTACGGCCGGTTCTAGCTGTACAAACTTCATGTTGTTACTCGATGGCATGGTGCGTGTTTATCAGGAAACGGAAGATGGCAGAGAAATGACCCTGTATCGAATTGCCCCGGGTGATGTTTGTCTAATGAGTCTAAACAGCCTGATTCATGATCGCCCGTTCAGGGCGAGTGCCAATTCAGAAACAGCCATCAGCATAATACTTTTCAGTGCAGAAGACTTTCACCGTGCAATGGATGTGTCTGATGCTTTTCGTATGTTAATTTTATCCAGTCTGGTTGATATAGTATGCACCATGGTTCATACAATTTATGATACCGCCTTTGAACCACTGGATATCCGTCTTGCCTGTCTTCTGGGTCGCTTGTTTGAACGTGCGGGTACCGATACACTCGATATAACGCATCAGGAATTGTCGCAGGAGCTGGGTACCACACGTGAAGTTGTCAGCCGCCTGTTGAAAAAGCTTGAGCGACAGGAATGTGTTGTGCTTAAGCGAGGCAAAATTCTGGTTGGCGAAAACAAACAAATGCCAAGTTTAAGTTAATTTTTTTCTCTTGTTCACCATATTATATTTCAGTTAACGCCTCTCCATAACCGCTATAAACCGCAGCGCCACCGTCGCTGATAATTTTATGTAACCTTTGGCACAGAACTGCGTGCTTTATATCACTCACTGCCTGTGCCAAATGTCACTGACTGTGTGATGTTTTTGCTTCAATCTACAGAAAATATATCTGTAATTTTGTTAGGGAGTCGCTGATTAAGTTATAAATCGATATCGTGCCGGCGAAACCATCCTGTTTCTGCGTTGTAGAACTTCGCAATAGCCCCGTTCATTAATTTGCTATGACGTGCATACCACGCCCTGAAGCTGAACGGTTTAACCGGCAATTGACTTGACCCAGACTTTTTCAGCACTTCCTTTGTAATGTTTTTTCACAAAACGTAATCGGGAGTAAACAAATGAAACGCAGAGATTTTTTAAGGGCCGGTACCGCTGGCCTGACCGGTTCTATCCTTGCGGGTGTGGGTCTGATTAGCTGGGCACCGCGCGCGCATGCAGTAACGATTAATAAAACCCTGTATATAACAGATGGATTCATTCGTCAGATTGACGCTAGCGATGTCTATTTTCGCGGTTACAGTAATGCGTCTAATACCCTGAATGTTCCGGGAGAATCAATTATTGTGCAGCAGGGCGATAACGTCAATATCACCCTGATTAACACCTTGAATACCAGTCATAACTTTGTTATCGACGGCATGGTTGATAGCGGCAGGGTTCTCGGTGGCAGAAGTAAGACCTTCAGTTTTATTGCCGGTGATCCCGGTACCTATATGTTCTATGACAACCAGAACAGCAACTACAATCAATTGCTGGGCCTGCATGGAGCCATGGCTGTTATGCCACAAAACAGTTCAAATGAACTGTATCCGGGCAGCCGTACTTTCGTCAAACAGCAGTTCTGGTTATTTCACGATATTGATCCAGCCTGGCATGATCGTCTGCGCCGGGGACGGGTGCCCAATACCGCTTATGTACCACGTTATTTCACGCTTAACGGTCTGAGTGGACGCCCGCCGGGAGCGCCCGGTGCCATGGATCCGGCTGTTGACAGTATGGTTGATCCGCGCTCAGCGCTGCACGGTCATATCGGTGATCGTACGCTGGTGCGCATTCTCAACGCGGGCCTTGCTGATCAGTCGGTGCATGTTCATGGCAACCACATGGAATGGTTGTCTGAAAATGGTCAGAATCGTACAGATGTGTGGGAAAAAGACTGCCTGTATCTTGATGGTAACCGTGGCAGGCTGGATATGATTTATCCATTTGAGGTTCCGCCTGACTCCTGGCCACCGGCCACGACCGGTGAATACCCGATGCATCTGCATTCCGAAATGTCGCAGACAGCAGCCGGAGGTTATTATATGTTCGGCGCGATCACCGACATCTTTTTTGAGTAAAGGGGGAAAGCGCAATGAATCACACAACAAACAGCAAAATTAACCAACCCGTACAAATGATGCATCGCGGTGGAGGCGGTGGCAGCAGAGGTGGCGGCGGAGGCGGCGGTATGGGCGGAGCCTGTTACATCTATAACGAAAATCAGCGCCCTAATGATACCCTGGTAACACCGGATGTGGTCTATAACCGTGGTGTTGATATGCGTATCCCATTGAGAATGGATGATGGCCGAACCGTTAACATGTGGGGCTTTACCGAAGGCGGTGGTGGCATGGGCGGAGGTGGTACCTTCCCCTCAGCGGCTATGCGGGTAACCCAGGGACAAATAGTACACACTGTTTTATCCGTTAATATGATGTGGGCACATACCATACATCATCATGGCATTGAACCGGGTACAGAAAGTGACGGTGTTGGCCATATCAGTTTTGATATTCAGGGGAACAGTTTTACCTATCAGTGGCGTCCGAAACATGCAGGAACATACTTCTATCACTGCCATGTAAACACCGTGTTGCACGCCGAAATGGGTATGTACGGTGCCCTGATTGTTGATCCACCAGAAGGCCCCGGTACATTATTTGAAAACGGACCGACTTATGATGTAGAAGCTTTCTGGGTGGTGGATGAAATTGATTCGTCCTGGCACAACTTATCGTGGAGTGCGGGCACCTGTGGCGCTGATGTGGGATTGAATGATCTGAATCCCGATTACTTTGTTATTACCGGAGTCGATGGCAGTGCCAGTTCAGCCTTTGCGGTAGCCGCGATTTCTCCCACGGTCAGAGTTGGCGAAAAACTGCTGGCGCGATATATCTGTGCCGGTTATCACCCGCAACGAATCCGGTTTGGCGGTTTAACCGGAACAGTCTATATGTCCGATGGCAGGGCTCTGCCAAATCCGGTTCAGGCAACAGAACTGCGAGCACATTCGGCTGAACGTTATGATGTTATTTTTGAGCCAACTGAACCGGGTGAATATATTATCGAAACGGATATTATTCACTGGGTAAGCGGGGATGTATTGGGAACCACACGAGCAAAAATTACGGTAGTGAAATAACAATTTTTGCAAGTGCGTCATTATGGGTTACCTGACCTGACTACAGCCCAATGTAAGGGCAGATTAATCTACTGAAAATAAGCTGGTTCTGGTTTATGCATTATCGACGTTAACTTATTTCTGATGGGATTCGCCGGATTTTGTCCTGCGACAGAAAGTATTTTGCGCCATCGGTTTACAGGTCAAACTGGCCGGTTACTGTATGTAACCGGCTAAAATCGGAACCCCTGCGTATTAAAAGGCCGGCTTATTACCGGCCTCTTTTTTTATGCTCAAAACAGAATCGATAATAGTCGGTTCACTCCCCGGAAAATGCAAAATCAGCCGACGGTGAAAATTTTGTGGAACTTTGCTAGACTCAGGCTAGTCCAATTTTTTTATTTATTGCTGAGATATGATCGGTTTAAGGAAATTACTGTTGTCACTGCTTGTACTGTGTACCCTGGGGTACAGTAGTGCGTGGGCGTTTGACGGTCATGCCATAGACATCAACAGTGATGTGCCGGTCGATACAGGTCTCATTCAGCATCCATCCAGCGATCCGGCAAGTAGTCAGACAAACAGTCCTGTAGCAGATGATGCCTTCAGCAATCCTGCATCAGACGTGCATGCAGAGCAGCTGCCGCTTGCTGATGTGGCCTGTGATCACTGTTGTCACATTTCTGCGCATTTGCAGGCAATTTTCACTCAGAGTGGTTTTTTGTGCAGCCTGTATCAATCCAGTGAACTGCCGGAATTTTCTGAATCATTCATTTCATTTATTGTTAGTCCCGACCTTAGACCCCCCCGCGTTTAATCCTTAAATATCGTCAGTATTGCTGCCGCACTACTGCTAGTGGCGCATACCCTTATTAGAGGCTGTATGTGTTTGTTGTATTTATTTGAGAATTAAACAATGACTATAAAACCGTGTTTTCAACGTGGATCGAATATCTCTATTTGCTTCATTATTACCTTTCTAATGGTAACAGTGGTGAATGCAGAAACGGGCAAAACGACTCAGTCCAGAACAATCCCCGGAGCATCCGGGGCCAGTATGACGCTACAGCGCTGGTTAAATAAAAATGTAGATAATCATCCTTCGGTACTCGCTGCGAAGGCTGCCGTTGATGCTGCCGGCTTTCAGCTGATTGCAGCGGATAAGGCGCTTTATAATCCGGAGCTGGAATTCGATGCGGAAACAGCGGAAACGGACTCTGCTTCCATCGGCCTTAGCCAGACTATTGACTGGGGAGATACAAGAGGTGCCAGGACCGAAATGGCCGGTTCAAGACGAGCGGCTGCCCGGTTTGCTTACGAATCAAGGCGACGGGATATTGCCGCTGAGTTTCTAGCCGGTCTGGCCGATTACCACACCCGGTCTGCATTGAAAGCGCTGGCTGAACAGGGAAACACACTGTTGCAGCGTTCTGCAAAACTGGCAAAACAGCGGTTTGATGCAGGTGACCTGGGCAAGGTCGAGGTGGATCTGGCCAACCTGTCTTATGCGCAGGTACGATTCAAACGGGCCGATGCCAGCACGCAATATGCGCGGGCTACACAAAATCTGATCGCGCTCACTGGCAGCCCGGATAAAAACTGGCCAGGTCTGTTATCGACTTTTCCTGATCCTGAAACACAGGTGCAGGAAATTGATAAAACCGTTCAACAGTTACCGCAGATGCGTGAGATAACATCAAGGGTTAAATCAGCGCAGGCAAATGTAAAAGTACAATCCGGGCAGGCTACCGTGAATCCAACCATCGCCTTTCGTGCCGGCAGGGAAGAGCAGGATGCTCTGTTAGGACTGACCTTATCGATTCCGCTACAGATAAGAAACAATTTTCGGGCTGAAATCGATGCCGCCAATGCTGAGATGATACTGGCCGAGCGTGAAGCGATTAATGCCTACCGAAAACTTAAAAGCCGGCTTGAAATTGCCATTGTTTCCTATCGGCTAAGCCGCGAAGCATGGCTTTCCTGGCAACAGTCAGGTGAAGACACACTCAGTGAGCAGATAATTTTACTGGAGCGTCTGTGGAAAGCCGGAGAACTCAATACCACCGATTACCTTATACAACTAACACAGGCGCTGGAGACCAAAGCCAGTGCTATCGAACAACGTGGCCGCATGTGGACAGACTGGAGTGAATGGCTTATCGCTTCAGGAAAAATTGAACAGTGGTTATCAAAAAACACGAGAAAAAATCAATGAACATCAATATATTGAAAATATTATCCCTGCTGGTTTTTTTAATGCTGGCAATACCGGCTATGGCAGAGAAAGGTCATGGCGATGACGACCATGATAAGCATGGCCATAATGAAAAAAACCATGAACAGGGCGAACTCCAAAAAGCTGAGCACCAGGAAGACGAACACCAGGAAGCAGACCATTCTGATCACGACTCTGAAGCGGGCGGGCATGCTGAGCATGATGACCATGGAGAAGGCCACCACGATGAAGAACAGTCGGTCAAACTCAGTGCACAGCAGATGGAAGTTGCAGGCATTGTCAGCGAAGCTATCAAGTTGAAAAATGTTTCAGATGTCATTATTGCCCCCGGTGAAATTGTATTAAACGCTTATAAAACAACATCGGTGACGCCTCGTGTTTCTGCACAGGTGGCAAAACGTCATGCACAACTGGGCGATGTGGTTAGCACGGGTCATGCCCTGGTGAGTTTATCCAGTGTTGAAATGGCAAACGCACAGGGCGAATTACTGGTTACTGAACGCGAATGGAAACGGGTAAAAAAGCTGGGTAGAAAAGTGGTTTCTGCATCACGCTATACCGAGGCAAGGGTGGCACATGAGCAGGCAAAAGCGCGAGTAATTGCCTATGGCATGACAGCAAAACAGGTTGCTGCATTTGTTAAAAGTGGTGACGCGTCAAAAGCGAACGGTAGCTTTCAGTTATTGGCGCCACAAAACGGTACCGTAATCAAAGATGCTTTTATTCTTGGTGAACTGATCGAGCCGGGGCGTGTGTTATTTGTTATCAGCGATGAGACGGCTCTCTGGGTAGAAGCAAAGTTAACGCCATCGCAGGTAAAACTGGTTTCACCCGGCAATACCGTAACAATAACGGCCGAAGGAAAACAATTTTCCGGTGAAGTTGTACAGGTTCATCATGCACTTGATGAAGACACGCGTACCCTGGGAGTACGTATTGAATTTGCCAATCCTGACGATGAATTGCATCCCGGTATATTTGTGCAGGTAAAAATAAGCAGTAATAATACTGCACCGGTACTGGCCGTACCGGTCAATGCCGTAGTAAGAAGTCCGGATGGAGACTGGATGGTATTCACCGAACATAAAGCCGGAGAATTTGAGCCGCAGGAAGTTGAGCTGTTAAGGACAGTCGGCGACCTTAGTGTTATCGAAGGGCTTGAAGCCGGTACACGGGTGGTGACGCAGGGCGCTTATTTTGTGCAATCAGAGCTGGCGAAAAGTGGCTTTGAAGTTCATAACCACTAGGGAAGGGAAACCATGTTAAATAAAATAATCGCAATGGCGGTTTCCAGCCGCTTACTGGTAATACTTGCGCTGGTAGCCACATTACTTGGTGGCCTGCTTATCCTGCCGAAGCTAAACCTGGATGCCTTTCCCGATGTCACCAATGTGCAGGTAACCGTTAATACCGAAGCACCGGGACTGGCAGCAGAAGAAGTCGAGCAGTTAATTACTTTTCCGATTGAAGCGGTGATGTATGCCCTGCCGGATGTGGAAGAAGTACGCTCCATTTCCAAAACCGGTTTATCCGGGGTGACGGTGGTGTTTACCGAAGGTACCGATATTTACTTTGCCCGGCAGCTGGTGTTTGAACGTCTGCAGGCGGCACAAGAACAGATACCGGAAGGCGTGGGTACGCCGGGCATGGGGCCGAATACATCAGGCCTGGGTCAGATATTCCAGTATATGATACGAGCCGAAGTGCCGGGGCAGTATGATGCACTCACCTTGCGCAGCATGAATGACTGGGTGGTAAAGCTGTTGTTGATGCCGGTAGATGGTGTCACCGAGGTGCTGTCTTTTGGTGGTGAAGTTCGTCAGTATCAGGTGCAGCTGAATCCTCAGCGTTTGCTGAGTTATGACCTTACACCGGACGATATCAGTAAAGCCATTAGCAACAACAATCGTAATGCGGGTGGCTGGTATCTGGACCGGGGCGCCGAGCAGTTAATCATTCGTGGTGTTGGCTGGGTTCGCAGCGGTGAAGCTGGACTGCTAGATATTGGTAATATTCCGGTCAAGCAGATCGATGGCACAGTGGTTCGTGTCAGTGATGTTGCTGATGTGGAATTTGGTGCAGAGATTCGACAGGGTGCGGTCACCATGACGCTGCGAGATGAAAACGGCAAAGCAAAACCGCTGGGTGAGGTCGTTGTCGGCATCGTCATGAAGCGCATGGGTTCAAATACCAAAGTCACCATCGACGGCATTAAAGAACGCCTGCCCATTATCCAGCAGGCATTGCCGGAGGGCGTCATAATCGATCCGTTCTACGACCAGTCGGACCTGGTCTATCAGGCGGTTGATACGGTTATCACAGCATTGCTGCAGGCCTTTGTACTGATCATTATTATCCTGATGCTGTTTATGATGAACTTGCGTGCGACGCTGCTGGTATTGTTATCGATTCCTATTTCAATTGGCCTGGCGTTGATGGCGATGGCGCAGATGGGCGTCTCTGCCAACCTGATGTCTCTGGGTGGCCTGGCGATTGCCATCGGTATGCTGGTAGATGGTTCGGTGGTGATGATGGAAAATATATTTGCCCATCTCAGCCACCCTGATGCAATGCACGAAAACTATGTCAAAGACAATGTTGCCCTGGCTGACGATGACCCGTTTGACGCATCACATGACAGACATGGCATGATTATGAGAATCCAGCAGGCCGCCGAAGAAGTCGGGCGACCGGTGTTTTTTGCCGTTGTCATCGTCGGTATTGTGTTTGCGCCCCTGTTTAGTCTTGAAGGGGTGGAAGGCAAGATGTTTCAGCCGATGGCCATTTCGATTCTGCTTGCCATGATGGGGGCATTAGTTGTGGCACTGGTGGTCATTCCGGCACTGGCAACGTATATGTTCAAAACTGGCGTAGTCGAAAAACAAAGCCCGGTGTTAGTACCGATCGAAAAACGTTACCGTTCCTTACTTAAACTGGCATTGAAGAAAAAATCAACGGTAGTGATTGTTTCTGTTGTGCTGTTTGTCGGTTCGCTGGCTCTGCTGCCTTTTCTTGGTACCGAGTTTGTCCCTGAACTTGAAGAGGGTACAGTCAATGTGCGCGTCACACTGGCACCATCGTCGAGCTTAAATACCGCGCTGGACATTGCCGAGAAGCTGGAAAAACAGCTGTTAACCTTTCCTGAAGTGCTATACGCCTCCAGTCGTATTGGACGCGCCGAAGTCGGTGGTGATCCTGAGCCGGTATCCAATATTGAAATTTTTATTGGTCTGAAACATATTAGTGAATGGGAAACTGCATCGGATCGAAAAGCATTGCAATTGATAATGGAGAAAAAAATGGCACTGGTTCCCGGTCTGCTGTTTAATTTTTCACAACCGATTGCTACCCGTGTTGATGAATTGCTGTCAGGCGTGAAAGCACAACTGGCAATCAAACTGTTTGGCCCTGATCTTGATGTGCTGGTTGTTAAAGGTAAGGAAATAGAATCGCTGGTAAAAAGCATTGACGGTACTCGCGGTGTCGCGCTAGAGCAGACCGAGGGGGAAGCACAGCTGGTGGTGCGTCCGGATCGTGACCTGCTGGCACGTTATGGTATTCCGGTAGATCAGGTGATGATGCTGGTAAGCGATGCCATTGGCGGTCAGGAAGCCGGTCAGGTGATTCGCGGTAATGAGCGTTATGATATTTATGTGCGTCTTGCCAATGAATATCGCAATAGCATCGAGGCCATACGCAGTCTGATTCTACAGGCTGCTGATGGAGCCTGGATCCGTCTGGGTGATGTTGCAAAGGTCGCAATTGAATCTGGTCCGCCGCAGATTCGTCGCGATGATGTGCAGCGTCGAGTGGTTATTCAGAGCAATGTCGAAGGTCGTGATATGGGCGGGCTGGTGGCAGAAATTGATCAACGCATCCGCAATGAAATTGATCTGCCAGCGGGTTACAGTGTGGTTTTTGGTGGTCAGTTTAAAAATCAGCAACGGGCACAGGCGCGTTTGATGGTGGTTGTACCATTGTCATTAGGCCTGATCTTTTTGATGTTGTATTTTGCCTTTAACTCAGTCGGACAGGCATTATTGATTATGCTTAATGTACCGCTGGCATTGATCGGCGGTATTGCCGCGCTGTTTATTTCCGGACTGTATCTGTCGGTTCCCGGCTCTATTGGTTTTATCACCCTGCTCGGGGTGGCGGTGCTAAATGGCGTGGTCATGGTGAGCTCGATTAACCAGCGTGTTGAAGGCGGTCAGGCGGTTGAAGACAGTGTTTTTGATGGTGCATTGTCGCGTTTGAGGCCGGTGTTGATGACGGCCATTACCTCGGCACTGGGTTTGATTCCATTGCTAATGTCCAATGGTGTGGGTTCTGAAATTCAGCAGCCACTGGCAACGGTAGTAGTTGGCGGTTTGATTTCTTCGACCCTGCTAACCCTGTTTGTGGTACCGGTTTTGTATCAGCGTTTTTCACGGCGAAAATATTTAAGCGAGTAGCAATTAATTGCAGAAAGCTTTATGAGTTGATGATGGTGACAGGCGCACACGGAGGTGCTAATTGTCGTGTGCAAAAAATGCAGCCTATACCAGCTTCATAACTTGTTTTAACCACACTAGAGAAAAACATGACACGCTATATTGTAATTTTATTTACTGTTTTATCTTTAACCGCTCAGGCAGGTGAAAAAGAGCGTGAACAGGAAAATCACCCTGACGGCATTATTGAAATGTCAGCACAGCAACTTTTTGCACAGGGAATAGAAACCGCCAAAGTTGGGCTGAGAACATTAACCGCTGTGGTCAACGCGCCGGGTGAAGTAGCGATAAATCTCTACCGCTCGGCGCAGATAACACCGCGGATCACGGCCCAGATAATATCACGCAATGCTTATCTGGGTGATCAGGTTAAAAAAGGTCAGAAACTGGTAACGCTTTCCAGTGTCGCCATGGCGGAAGCACAGGGTGCACTGGTCGAATCGGATCGAGAGTGGAAACGGGTAAAAAAACTGGGTCGCAAAGTGGTATCAGAAAAACGTTATGTTTCGGCTCAGGTAGCCAGGCAGCGTGCTTATGCCACCGTGCTGGCCTATGGTATGAGTAAAAAAGAAGTTAAAGAGTTATTATCAGATGGTGATGCGTCACTGGCAACCGGTGAATTTGATTTATTAAGTACTCAGGATGGGACCATTATTTTCGACAAATTTGTTATTGGCGAAGTGGTGGAAACCGGTCGCTTGCTGTTTGAAGTAAGCGATGAATCGGTAGTTTGGGTAGAAGCGAAACTGCGACCAGAACAGGCCGCAAATATACAGATTGGTCGTTCAGCTCGTATCAGCGCAGATGGAAAAAACTGGACTGAAGGCAAAGTGGTGCAACTGCATCATCGTTTAGATGCAGGTAGTCGAACATTAGGTGTGCGTATCGAAGTCAGTGAAAAAAAGGATGTACTTCATCCAGGAGAGTATGTGCAGGTAGCACTTGAAACCAGATCCAGTGAAAAGCGTCTTGCCGTGCCTGATAATGCCGTTGTACTGATGCAGGGCATACCCTCGGTGTTCAAGTTGAAAGACGATAAATTATCTGCTTATCCAGTTGAAACAGGCGTTAACAGTGCGGGCTGGATAGAGGTGACGGCGGGGCTGGCAGAAGGTGAGGAGGTCGCTGTCAAGGGTGTTTTTACCCTCAAGTCACTGATGCTCAAATCACAGATTGGCGATAATGACTAAGTGTTTTCAGAGCACTTCATATCAATAACAGCAGAACAATAATAACATGCTAGAAAAACTGGTTGAACTTTCATTGCGTTATAAATTTCTGGTGCAGGTAATTTTTTTACTGGTGGCCTTTGCTGGTGTGCGAGCAGTGATGAACTTACCAATTGATGCCTTCCCCGATGTCACCCCGGTGCAGGTTAATATTTATACTGAATCACCGGGACTGGCAGCAGAAGATGTTGAGCAGCTGCTTACCTTTCCCGTGGAGTCTGGCATGGCCGGTCTGCCGGCTGTGCAACAGATCCGTTCTGTCTCACTGTTTGGTTTGTCTTATGTCTCGGTTTATTTTGAAGACGATATGGACATTTATTTTGCTCGTCGTCTGGTAATGGAACGATTGCAGGAAGTGGCTGATCGGATTCCTGAAGGTTACGGTACGCCTGAAATGGGGCCCAATACTTCCGGTCTGGGTCAGGTTTTCTGGTACACGCTGGAACGTAACAGTAAAGCACTTTCCAGTGAGGTTGACAGCCGCTCTGGCGACATGGATTTGCGTACCTGGCAGGACTGGAGCGTACGTTTGATTTTACGGACCGCCCCGGGTGTAGACGATGTTATGTCCTGGGGTGGTCAGGAACGTCAGTACCAGGTAGTTATCGATCCGCTGCGTCTCATCAAGTATCAGCTGGACTACAAAATGATTATGCAGGCCATCGAAAGCAACAACCGTCAGGTAGGTGGACAATATATCAACCTTGGTTCTGAGCAATACCTGGTACGTGGTCTGGGTCTGGTTAAAAACGAAGAGGATATTGGTCAGATCGTGGTTAAGGTTGATGACGGGGTACCCGTCTATCTGCGTGATGTTGCCGATATTCGACAGGCTCCGTCATTGCGTACCGGCGCAGTTACCCGCGACGGTGAAGAAGTGGTGCTCGGTATGGTGCTGGCACGTATCGGTGAAAATGCCAAAAATGTTGTCGATGCTGTAAAAGATAAATTACAGACAGCGGCTTCGGCTTTGCCTGAAGATATTAGCATTCGTCCGATTTATGACCGCACAGATCTGGTTGAAAAAGCCGTTGGTACTGCAGAACGAGCGCTGATTGAAGGTTCAATACTGGTTGCAATTGTGCTGTTTTTATTTCTGGGTGAAATACGTTCTGCCATCGTGGTAATTGCCGCTTTGCCGCTGGCGATGTTAATCGCTTTTATTATGATGGATATAGTCGGGCTGTCGGCTAACCTGATGTCGCTGGCTGGCCTTGCTATCGGTATCGGCATGATGGTTGACGGGGCAGTGGTAATGACGGAAAACGCCTATCGTATTATGGCTGAGCGCCTGGCAAAGGGTGAGCAGGTTAATCGCACGGCAGCGGTATTAAGTGCAGCACGCGAAGTGGCGAACCCTATCGCTTTTGCCATTATCATTATTATCGTTGTGTTTTTACCGCTGTTCAGTTTACAGGGGCTGGAAGGCAAGCTGTTTAAACCGATGGCATTTAATATCAGTTTTGCCATGGCCGGCTCACTGGTGCTGACACTAACCTTAATACCAGTGCTGGCAGCATTGATTCTTAAACCCAAAGAACAGCGCGACACCATATTGGTGCGCTGGATTAAACGCGGTTATTTACCCCTGCTTGCCTGGTCACTCGCTAACAAAAAAAGGGTGGTGATGTCTGCGGTATTTTTACTGATAGGCAGTTTGCTATTGTTTCCTTTTCTCGGCAAAGAATTTATGCCTCAGTTACAGGAAGGTTCGATTATGTGGCGGGTAACATCCATCCCTTCGACTTCACTGGAGAAATCGATTGAAATTTCCAAAAAGATTTCAAAGATATTAACAGCATTTCCTGAAGTCAATACCACGCTGGCAATGATAGGCCGCGCTGAAAAAGGCGAAACCGCAGATGTAAATTATATGGAAATATATACCGAACTGAAACCACATGACGAATGGACTTCGGGCAGAAGTATCGAACAGCTGGCCGATGCCATGCGTGAACAACTGGAAGTTGCAATACCGACCTCGGTGATCGCTTTCACGCAACCTATTCAGATGCGAGTCGAAGAATTAATTTCCGGCGTGCGGGCAACACTGGCGGCCAAAATTTATGGCGAAGACCTGAGCGAACTTGACCGCTTGAGTCTGGAGATAAAGCAGGCCATTGACACGGTCCCCGGCGTTGCTGATTTATCACTGGAAGCTAATATCGGTAAACCACAAATTCGCATCCAGGTAAATCGAACACAACTTGCCCGCTATGGCCTGAATGCCGATGATGTATTGACCATTGTGCGCACAGGTATCGGTAATGAGCCGGTCTCAACATTAATTGAAGGCGTAAAACGTTTTGATATTACCGCACGATTACATGATTCTGCGAAAGCGAATGTGCAGGCAATAAACAACATTCCGCTGCAAACCGCAAGTGGTGCCATCGTGCCGCTGTCTCGTGTTGCAGACATTACCGTTGCAGAAGGGTATTCTTTCGTACGTCGCGAACAGCTACAGCGTTATGCGGTTATTCAAATGGATGTGCGTGGCCGAGATGTCGATGGTTTTGTACAGGACGCCAATGCTGCTATTAAACAGAATGTGGTGATGCCGCCGGGTTACTGGATTGAGTGGGGCGGCGCTTTTGAAAATCAGCAACGAGCCTTGAAAAGGCTGGCAGTGATCGTACCTTTGACCATATTCTTTATTTTTGTGCTGCTGTATACCGCCTTTAACTCGATAAGATACGCTACCCTGATTATCGCCAATGTGCCTTTTGCCACCATCGGCGGTATCGTGTCTTTGTTTATCAGCAATCAGTATTTATCGGTACCTTCTGCTATCGGCTTCATTGCTGTATTTGGTGTCGCCATGCTCAATGGTATTGTCCTGATAAGTTTTATCAATGAGCTGCGAGAGAAGGGCCTGAGTATTAGTGAATCCGTTCGTAAAGGTGCAGAACTTCGTTTGCGACCGGTAATGATGACGGCCAGTGTCGCCATTCTGGGCCTGGTCCCCATGTTGCTGTCTTCGGGTGTCGGCGCCGAGACCCAGCGACCTCTGGCCCTGGTCGTGGTCGGTGGTTTACTTACGTCGACCTTTCTGACGCTGGTGTTACTACCGGTGATTTATGAGTGGACGGAAACCCGTATTGAAGAAAAAAGTCGAGATAAACAGGCGGCGGAGAAATAAAATATGAAACAGATTAAAGCTTATATCCATCGCAACCGCATCGCAGATGTGATTAGCGCCCTGAAAAGCAAAGGTTATAACAGTCTTTCATTTGTCGATGTCAAAGGCATGCTGGAAGCACTTGATAATAAGGAAATTGATTATTCGCTTGAGCTCGGTGTTGAAGCAATTACTGAAGTAAAAATGGAATTAATCTGTGAGGATCACTGCATTGCAGAAGCAGTTGAAATTATTCGACAAAAAGCACGTACCGGCCAGAGTAACGCCGGATGGATTTATATTTTTGACGTACAGCAAGCCTTCCCAATTGAGTAACCAGCCTGACTGATATCGACATCATAATCAGACAAATCAGCAGGAAACGAAAGTCACAAACAATCAATAAGCAGACGTATAGCGATTAACATGAAAAGCAATAACGGCCGCGAATGTCCACAAAAAAGAAACCATTTCTGTCCACAGATGGACGCAAATGAACGCAAATAAAAACTTTTTAAAATTTTAGTTTTTGTGTGGTGGGCATTGTGCCCGCCGCCACGGCATGTAAAAAGACGTGGTCAGTCGGGTAATACCTGATCTACGTTGTTACATCCGAACTCATTACAAACCTTAAAAACAAGTTGTTTTTTATTTGCGTTCATTTGCGTTCATCTGTGGACAATAAGTTTTTGTTCTTTTTTCAGAGTGACAAAGTGGCATCTTCGTAAGGTCTGCTTATCAGCAATTTGGTGCATTGCCAACTGCAAGGACAACTCGAAATCAGTTGATCAATCTGTCATATCACGTCCAAGACATTACAACTAATCGTATTTGATTAACGATACAAAGAAGCCGCCGCCAGCTCACGGGTATACGCATGCTGTGGATTATTGAACACCTGTTCGACGTCACCCTGTTCGACCACCTTGCCCTGCCGCATAACAATCACCCGATGAGACATGGCACGAACCACACGAAGATCGTGGCTGATAAACAAATAACTCAAGTGGCGTTTTTCCTGTAATTTTGCCAACAGGCCTAATACCTGTTTTTGTACAGAAACATCGAGTGCGCTGGTCGGTTCGTCCAGTAAAATCACATCCGGTTCGAGAACCACTGTACGGGCAATGGCAATACGCTGGCGTTGACCACCGGAAAACTCATGCGGATAACGCCACAACGTATCGTCGTCTAAATCAACTTCCTGCAGTACGGCATATATCTTTTCAAGGCGCTGCTCGCCATTGAGTTTTGGAAAATGCAGCTTCAGGCCTTCTTCAATAATTTGCTGCACGGTCATTCTGGGTGACAGCGAGGAAAACGGGTCCTGGAACACAATTTGAAAATGACGCCGCAGGGGTCGCATACGCTTTTCACTAAATTGCGAAACGTTCTGCTTTTTAAAACATATTTCTCCCTGCGATGCGAGCAGGCGGAACATCGCCAGACCCAGTGTTGTTTTTCCTGAACCCGATTCGCCAACGATGCCCAGTGTCTCACCGGAACACAATGACAGGCTAATGTTATCTACCGCCCTGATTTCATCCACCTTGCGCTTGAAAAAACCTTTATATACGGGAAAATAACAGCGTAGATTCTGCGCACTAATGACCACATCAGATCCCGCATTCATGGTGGCTATTTTCTGGTCGGGTTCGCTGTCCAGCAGGAACCTGGTATAGTCGTGCTGTGGCTTTGAAAACAATGCATCGGCTTCATTGCTTTCAACAATTCGACCGTCCTGCATAACGCAGACCCGATTGGCAAATCGTCTCACCAGATTCAGATCATGCGTAATCAGTAATACCGACATGCCGGTATCCTGTTGAATTTCAGTCAGCAAATCCAGTATTTGCTGCTGAATGGTTACATCCAGTGCCGTTGTTGGCTCGTCTGCAATCAATAAAGCCGGTTTGCAGGCAAGCGCCATGGCGATCATCACACGCTGGCGCTGACCACCAGAGAGCGCATGTGGAAACACGTTCACTTTGTGTTCAGGCTGTCGAATACCAACCTGGTTTAACAACTCGATAACACGTTTCTGTTTTTTTTCCTTTTCCATGTTTTGATGCAAGGTCAGCACTTCTTCGATTTGCTGACCGATAGTGAATACCGGATTCAACGATGACATGGGTTCCTGAAAAATCATCGAGATATTTTTCCCGCGAACTTTCAGAATGTCGCCTTTGCTCAGTGTCAATAAATCTTTACCCTGAAAATCGATGGTGCCGGAATAGTCTGTATTCACCTCATCGTGCAGGCGCAATAATGACAACGCGGTAACAGACTTACCCGAACCGGACTCACCGACAATAGCCAGATTCTCGCCCTGATAAACATCAAAACTTATATCATCAATAATTTTTACCGGGCCGTTTTGTGTATTAAACGAAATACTCAAGTCTTTAACGCTTAATAATGTCTTTTTATTATCACTGTTCATCATTTATTTACATGTAAAAAAATCGCGGAATAAAGTTCCGCTCCTACAACTATGCGCTAAATTTTTCGCGTATCTAATGCTTCACGCAAGGCTTCACCAATAAAAATCAGCAGCATCAGGGTGCCAACAAGCACAATAAAAGCGCTTAAGGACAACCACCATGCTTCAATATTTTCTTTACCCTGCGCTAGCAGCTCACCCAGGCTCGGCGTGGTAGGCGGTACGCCCAAGCCTAAAAAATCCAGGCTGGTTAACGCCAGTATTGCGCCGCTTATACGGAAAGGTAGAAAGGTTATTACCGGTGTCAGACTGTTCGGTAGCAGATGCCTGCTCATAATTGTAAAATTCGACAACCCCATTGCCCTTGCCGAACGAACATAGTCAAGATTTCTACCACGAAGAAACTCTGCACGTACATAATCAGACAACCCCATCCAGCCGAATAAAGACAGCAAGATGATCAACAGCCAGATACTCGGTTGAAAGATAGATGCAAAAATTATCAGTAAATACAGTTCGGGCATGGATGACCAGACTTCGATAACACGCTGCATAATCAAATCGGTTTTTCCGGAAAAATAGCCCTGTACTGCACCGGCTGCAATTCCAATGACTACACCAATAACCATCAGCGCCAGCGCAAACCAGACTGATATACGAAATCCGTAAATAACCCGTGCCAACACGTCACGTCCCCTGTCATCCGTGCCCAGAAAATTTTGCTCTGAGGGTGGCGCTGGATTGGGTAAATCGCTAAAAAAATTAATGGTGTTATAACTGTATGTATATATGCTAGTTATTACCACTTGATTTCCTTAAATGCTTTACCAGTGTACCATAGTAAAATTAATGTCATTGCACGTTGGACATGCGTGAAGATAACATTTTAAGTTATGTTTCATTGTAATGTGTTCAAAAGCCCAATAATATGTACTTTACGAGCTTTTCTCAAATAGATATATTATTTGCATAATGCCAAAACCCTGATGAATGTTTTTATCCTGCCGAAAAAATTCACAGAGTTGGCATATTGTCCAAACGGGAAGTTGAGAAACCACTAAACAAAGAGGTATAAACGTGCTCCCCCATCACCATTCCCCATTTTCAAATTGATCAGGTCTGTCCCTGATGCTGTAGCAAATCAAATATTTAAAAAGATATGGGCTGAATTTAAATTAAGAAGAAACTATCACAGTAACAAACCTGACAGTGCGAGTGTGAGCTTTAAGTGAACACTTGTTGGTGATTCCGCCGTTCACCCACGACGAGACGTCCAGTCTTTGGTTACTCTGGAACAAGAACAGAGGTACTATTTGAACGAAACACTCATTATATTTTATAAATGGTTATATTGGCGCCAAGTTTATTATTAACAATCACAAAGATAATACAAGCGAACACACTGTTGCTACTCCATAAGTTACTCCAATCGAAAGACCAGCAAGGCATCTTTTATATGCACTTTCCCGGGACAGGACAGCACATAATTAAATATGACTTCTGGTTACTCTGAAACAAGTATACAAAGAGGTTTTTCAACATTCACACTCAAAGCTTAATGAAACAAAGAAAGAAGTGTCTTATAATTTGACTATACACATTTTATTTACGGTAATATTGGCGTCGAACGTAATGTAATGGACCAAAAATATCTTGAGAAAGGAAACCTGCTGCCACCACACAATGGGCTACTCTTTCAACAAAGTCACATGGGATCTTTTATATGCACTTTTCCATAGACAGAATAGTGCATACCACTATCTTTGCTATACTGGAATGGACAAAAAGCCCAATGATAGACATCCGCTGAGAAGGATCGATCCTGCGACCTCAGCCTAAAGCTCTATCGACTGAGCTAGATCCCGCCCCCAAAGCTTAGGGATGCAATGCTGTAAGTTTGTGGAATTTACTACCTTTCCAGTTTATCTTTTTATAAATACTGGGATATTTTAAGAAACATTTTTTTTCTTCTTTTTCTGTCTTTCATTTTACC
>JAULBQ010199946.1:0-10490 GCA_032355525.1 Pachydermia laevis
TATTATGGGACCCCGAATTTTAGACACCGATTCCTCCAATATTAAATAAAACCAATACAGTAATCAGTAACGCCCCCCCCCCCCCCACACCTTTAACATTTTCTGGATCTACCATTGTAAATTTCTTCAGAAGGGTGTGGATTTATTTATTTATTTATTTATTGGTAGCAAATTCCAAAAACATTATCACCTTGCCAGTGGTGCTACTGGCGCAACATAGCTGGTATACCAAATGCACTTTCCTGTCAATATAAAATATATATTGCTGCTTTCTCATAGTAGGGCTCACCAGCAGGTTTCCTCTCTCATTATCTTCCTTCTTTGAACAAAATAGATGAAGCCAAAAGTTGCACTCACAGTGGATGCTGACTTGTGAACATAATACATTGATTATTTCACGTGACAAAAAAAGTAACAACAAAACAATGTTTTCATAGATTCATAAGGGCATTTTATTTTTATTTCCATAAAAATACAATGTCATATTTACAATTCATGATTCTGTACAGATCTCTCTTCAATATACAACCCAAGTAATGGGTTGGAATGCTCTTAAAACAATCCAAGGCTGTTAACGCCAACACCTTAGCACCTGGCATGTTCATCAACATTGCTGTTAATTTGATCCCAGAGACATTAGAAAAGTGCAAACATGTACACCATCACAACACTTCTCCAATTAGGGAAGGGTATGCACACTTGACAACACAATTTGGAGAACAATAATTCAAGTAAAAAACAGTTGCGGCCACCACCATAACAAAGCAGCCATGACAAAAACTAGCTTACTGTTTTCTTTTACAACTGTAACAATAAGCAGGATACAAGGCTCTTCCACGTGTGACCCAGCACTAAAAACAAACAGTCACTTGTTTATTTACACAGTCTTGTGTTGTCAATTCATAAATATAATATAGGTCTAAGTCTGGTTAAAGACAAAGTGAAACATGCCCTGTTTGACTTTTTCTTCTTTGTTTAAAGTTAATAAATGGACGTTTTTTCTGGCCGTTATTCAACATGCTTACAAAATTATTTTAAAATTGTATTTTTCATTATAAACACTTTATGGCATAACAAAATAACTGAACCATATCCCCCCCCCCCCCCGCCCACACCCAAAAAAAAGACAGCTGAAGACTTATTCAAAGATGACGGACAATAAACTAATATTTTATGCACAGCCATTTTGTAATTTATGACTGTCAACATTTACCTCACTACCATGTTTTAATATCTGCATGTAAAAAAAATGAAATTAATTTTAAATAATTTTAATACCGGCCATAGTTTACACTTAAAACATCCACACAGTATAACTTTAAAGAATGTTTAATTATTCGTAAACATGTTCCTTGTTTCCATTCTATGAAGGTGCACATATTATAAGTGATGATATACGTTTGTTATGATGGTGGCACTATTTTTGATTTTACGATTACCAGTAAATTATAGAAAAATACATTAATTTTATAGATAATTTCATAAAATGTTTTGAAAAATGTGTAGTTTTTTTAAATAATAATTTGAAAAAAAATCAAACATTTTGATAATCCTCCAAATTATTGCATCAAGTACTTTACATATTACGGCAATACCACTTAATTCTAGTTACCGCCAGAATACACGTTTTTCACTTGTTCTGTAAATACATTGTTTTACAGTTCCTTTTAAATAATATAATTATAAAATTTGGACACCTGGACATTTTTGTTGTTACATTTTGAATATTAAGTACTGTATCACGGAGCGAGCATATCACATTTCAAATGATTTTTTTTTTACATAAACTCCTCTCGCATGTTTCGACTCCACTGACAAGTTTTGAAGTATAACCAACAGTACATTTATTAATCTTGCAAATTTTGTCCAGTTTGATGTTTCTAATATTTCCAACGCAGTATTTAAGAATTCAAATTCAATCAATGCCTTGGCTAGGAATGCGCTTTTCTCTTAGAAGACAAGCCCATGTGCTTACCGTATAACACTTTTAAAGTCTCTAATCAGTCTAGCCTTTAATTTAGTCGCAGCTGCCGAACACTATTTGTATTGTGTTGCCAGGGCTAGCTCTGGGTCAGCAGAACATTTCGCCAAATCACTTAAAAAGGTGTCGCAATGGATATTTTCCAGGATATTGTTAATTATTACATTGAAATTATTTCGCCAAATTAAAATAAAATTTGCCACCTGTTTCTAAAATTCGCAATTGGCGAATTTGGCGACTGGCAGAGCTAGCCCTGTGTTGCTATAACAAAGTGTTCAGACTTCTACTGTCGTACTACTTTAACGTCATGGCAATGTCATATAAACAGCACGCAGTAGTTGAGGCTACATTAGTCAGGACTTCAACATTTGCATAAGCACATAGCCTGATGTCATGCCCTATAAAAATGTACTTGCACCTTCATCTTATAAACAAAAATTATAAAATAATCAATTTCAAAGTACCAGAATCAGATTGATCAACAACAGGCATTATACATCCAAACAAAAAATTCAATAATTAAATGACTTAAACAATCCAAATTGACGGTTTATGTGTAATTTAATTAGATAGTTTTTCATATACATGTGTATACATGTTATAATATATCATTTCAGAATGTTCACAATAGTTAAGTGACTTTCAATGGCATTCTAAAGCACAAAATTCAAATTTAACATATACTTTTACAATAACGGGACAATACTAAGAAACTGTCGTATCAGAAAACAGAAAGTTATGTTAATTACTTATAGGAGAGAAATACTATTTCTACAATAAGACATCTTAAAGAAGTAATGTCTTGCAAGTTTACTACCATTACAAATCTTTGACAGAAATGTGTAGGTATGTGAAATACCTGGTTAATTACCAGTTAAATAGAGGAGAATGTTCCACACAAAAATAATCTTCTTACAATCTGGGAGAATATTTCTTTTCTCAACATTCTAAATATAAGACAAGTATCTCAGGACAGAAATTAAATTTCGGGGTGAATATTTTTACTGGGTGGTGTGAAAAAAAAAGAAATTTTTTTATTTTTTTGCACCTGGGTGATATGGGTATTTTTTTAAGCAACCCTGTGCCATCTCAACAATCTAGTAGAAAAAAAAGACAGAAAAGAGTACATGCATTATGTGAAATATATTACCAAACACTTGGCTTATGCTCCCTAATCAGCATAGCACCCAGGGGCACTCAACTCTCTTCGTTCCCAGAAAAAACTTTTTGTTCAACTGTACAATATTATAGTCGAGTTGTGGTCGAGTTTAATCTTGTCAAAGATTTGATTTAGCATTAAAACATACATAGCTAGTTAAACAACTTTATGTAAGAGATAACCAACCAAAAGGACTGACTGAATCGACTAAAAACAACGACATAATTTACCACTCTATGATGGGTACAATACTAAGTCTTGAGATGAATTCATTGCATTCAGGTTTTACTTGTTGGTTTCGGAAATGTAAATTGTGTCATATCACAGCAAGATTTCCATCAGAGGATCCAATAGGTAGCACAAATAATGGAAAATAATTATTCCTACCAAAAAAAGTGCATGAAAATTGATGGCAAAACAAAATAATTTATTTCACAAAGTTCAAACTTTTATGTGCAGTTACGGTGAGAATGAACAAATCCTATAAGAGTTAGGAGGTTCTATCTGCACAAACACCCATTTTGAGAAATCACTTGACGTTTTAAGTTACCATATGATATCTGTGACACAGAAAAGATGTTTATTTTGTTTTAATATATCATGTTCTATAACGGATTATTACCCATATTGGCAAAGAGTAAAAGTAAATTAAAAAAAGAAGAAAAAAAAGAAAGTAAAGTAAGGAAGGAAATCCTATTTCTCCCTAGGGTGAGATTGTGAAATATTTTTTATAGATAATAATAGATACCACCAACAACAAATAGCCGTGATTGGTTATGAAAATGCTTTACTCATTTTAATGCTACCGACAACCAGACTTTATCACGTACAATCACCCTATCCTTTCAGATCTGCAATGCTCTGTCCTACCTATGGCTTTTTGAGAAGGTAATCTCGCGAAGAAAAACAACGTACATTAAGTAGTTTGTCCAAAAGCAAAATCCTCAAGTAAATGACTGTCAACAAGCACTGTGTGTTAGTCACAAGCACTGTTTGCTATCCAGACAAGTGTATCAAAATGCACCAAAAGTGTAAACAAACAATGGGAATGGATGAATAAAATACATGATATTATCTACAAACGGTTATGTACAAATAAATCTCATCACAAGTACATGTATGTTCGTGTAAAGGCCACATGATCCAACATGTACACACTACCAAGAGACTTCCATCTTGGGGTGGGGGTGGGGGTGGGGGTGGTGGACACAAAATTGATACTGATCCAACAAAGTAATCGTAACCACATCAGCAAAACATAAGTGGAAAGGAAGCAACTCTTTACATATTTTACCCTTAGTTTTAAGTTGATTCCAGTTTGAATAGAAAACAACACCTGTGATAAAAGATCCAATATTAATTTGCTGAACTAAAAAGCTTTTACAATATGCAGATCAACATTTGTAGAACAGTGGTTCAAGTGTCAGATCTTAAGCTTGAGCAGTGAAGTATCAATGACATGTATAACATAAAAGCTTTAATCCAATCTAAACAATCAAAACTGCTTCATCATCATTCTCTCTATTAGATCTGTAAAAAATCCCACATTTTAAACACCTAGATTTCGGAATAGAAAAATATAACTGCTTAAATAATACAATATTATAGACTGACATAATGGAAATTGCTGTTAAAGAACATTTTTGTTTATACAAATAAAAATAGAGTTAATATTGGTTTACTTTAGATCAATAAATAATTCCTTATGATATAAACATAATAGTCAAAAATGCATATTTTTTTTACAATATTCTATTTTAGAAAATAAAGAAAATCTTGAAAGAAGTCCAATTACATTATTAAGTAAGACAAAAATATATGAGAATATTAAATGAAGATGGACTAAAGGAGGTTAACATTCTTCATATTGGTCAAACACATTTTTAATACCAGATTGGCAACATGTGTAACTATTAAATCAAAGGTGTAGGTGTGTGCAGGCAGTTACATTTTAAATGTTATAATGCAGTTTGTTTTAATTCATGCACATCAACAAAACATATTCCTCTTTGTCATAAGCAGATCAATTTAGTGATGGTTTTACCTGAACAGACTTTTCTTGTAAGTAAGTTTTAACAAACCAAAGTAATTTAGGTTAATAACAATAAGATATAATGATATATAATCTTTAACAGCTATTTCAATTTTATTCATACAACTTTATTCAAACAATTTTATTTCATATTTATTTGGTGATTAGGCTTGTTTCTTTTTCTATTCACTATTAATTTTAAAAACCCATCAGTATTGTTGTTTTGATAATAATTATGTAAAAGCAGGCAAGAAACTATAGAAAGGAGCAGATGCTTGCATACCCGTCTAAAATTTATGAACTAGAGGTCATCCAAAAGTTCAACAAAATACTACTTTGGACTAACCACACAGAGTAGACTTTCACATTTACGTGTTTTTTTTACATATATATTAATACCGTAATAATATATATTATTGGTATGCAACAAACCACCGGACACTGAACTTACGTACCTTAAGACAGTCGGACTAGAGTGAACTTTTGGATTACTCACTATTTCATTCTCGACATTTCATTCTAGTATTTCAGCTCACATAAACTCAACGTCAGATAACACCAACATGTCACCCCTCATTATTGCTACTGCCCTCCAAGTGGAAACAAGTAAATGAAAACGGCATTTTATTAACTGTTGAGATATTAAAAACACAATTACCAAAATAACAAAAAAATACCCAGCCAGGCAGTAGAAAGTAATTCTCATTAACACGTGTATTATTCTTTTTAACATTGGACAGCCAAATCACTCGTAATTAAAATGTCATGGACTAAACACGAAAAATAATGACAAACACACAGCATGTGTGACATAAATATTAACCAGAACTGCAACTGTTTTATGGCCGTCAAGGCCAACTCGAACATGTACCGAGTAGGCTACATCAATAAATACATGTTTTTAAACAGATTCTAACACAGGCATTTATATGTGACCAAACACGCACTCAATGAAGGTGAAATCTGGGCTCTCGTTTTGCATACTTTGGCAAGTCAACTGTTACAACAACAACTACAACGTCTCCTTTCATTCGGGCATATCATCCAGTCGTGGTGAGAAAGAAAGGAGTTTCCCAGTCAAGGAAAACACGAGAAACAGCCACATGTAGCCTTAAAACATTGACAGAAGGCAGGTTCTAAGTAGTGAAATACTGTCTTTATGTTGGAATAGTAAATTACACTCAGACTTGAAAACACCCAAAGTTATAATTAAGTCCATTGAAGAAAATATTAATTAATGAAAAGTCAATGTTAATATTTCCATTTTAGACCACCAATCAAAGAACATAGCCACAAACACAAGTTTTAAAATAACCCAACCCACAATGCATAACATTAACCAAATGAAATCCAGTCCATCATATTATATGACAAATAACTTTAGAAAAGAATCTGATGTATAGAGGACCACCCATTTTAGGAAACAGTTGCCAAATTTGATCAACAACAGCTATTAATACGACAGTACAACCATTCTAGTTCCATTTTGCATTCATCGGTAAGTCAACCTTCACAATTACTACACCAATTTGGCCTATATCGGACTCATCTTGTCCATCTAGATTTGAGAAAATGTCGATAAACAACCATCACAACCACTCGGTTAAACCATCATGCCAGGTGATTTCGTAAGCACAATTTTGCCAATAATTAAATTATAAAAACTATTTTGTTTCGACTAACCATGGATGTTCCTTGTGGACTTTACCAATGGACGGACAAAGTAGAAGCAATTATCTCTACTCTTTGCGTAACTCATTAACAATATGTAAAAAATAAAATTCTGACAACCAGAAAGAAACATTACAGACATAGAGAAATACGGGAAAAGGTTCATTACGTTTCTAACAATCCACATCACAGCTCACTGATCATCTCCATCATCACCGCAACACCAGCAAAGATGAACGTAAACTGGATTCATTTCGAGAGGGAAACTAAATTTAGAGCATCAAATCTCAACAGAGAATCATCAACAGACATTCTTATGTTTCGTCACAAAAAGCACACTGAGATCTTTCAGAAGTCGACTCGATGGTGATTTCAAGAGGCCTAACCTAAATGCAGTCTTGACTTATATATCCGGATTCTAATGATGCTGCCTTATATAAATTGCCAGCCTGCATTTGCCCAGGGTGAGAGTCCAGCCGCTAAGAGAAGTTTGCCTGATGAGCAACATTCAACAGCTCGGAGAAAGCACTCTGGAAACACCTTTTGATTTCCGCGTATGACACAACTAGAACCACCTGCTCATCCCGAGACATCAGACAAATCTTTTCAGGAACACCAGCATCCACCTAAAACATAACAAAAAATTTGATTTGAAATAAAACATTTTTACAATTGAACATTTATTTTACCCACCAATGTTGATGTTTTAAAAAACTTACCATTGTAAACAATCGTATCTCACAACAGATATAAACAAATTCCTTCCCCCACCCCTCCAATTATTTTATCAGTATGATAAATTCAATGCAAACAAAATCTTTATGGACTGTAAAATTACATGCTGACAAAAAACTAAACACTTGTAAGAGAAATGCTTGTAAGTGCCCGACACCGAACCCATGATGTACCCATTTTTACTGTCTGTACTACGTATCCAACATATAAGTCTGCTATGTAACACAATCTGCTAAGAGATTTGAACATTCGTGAAAGCCGTACCTTATTCATAGACTGCACAATATGTGCCATGTCAATCCAGGGCGCTCCGTTCTCGTCCACTTGGTGAAAGAGGTAGTCTCGGAACAGCTTCAAGATGTACCGGTCACCAGTCTCCGTCCAACTCTGGTCCATGTTGAACCTGCAAACATTCAGTACATTAGTGAAGTGCATTCTCCTAGCAGTTGATTTCTTATTATAAGAACACCATGTGAAGTTGATACATTTTAGTAGTTTTTTCCCTTTTCAAATAGACCAACATTAAAAAAAAAACGTTTCCACAAGAATAGATCTTAAAAACAACTACTTGATAACATTATATACAATTTACAATTTATAATTTACATGTGTATTTGTTAATACAAAGACAGTATTTTAGATTAGGCTGGCTATGAAAATATATCTTTCATCAATATGCTTTTTAAAAAACCCTGATAGTGTAAAAGTTCAGTTATTTAACCTTTAGACTACTGAATTCTTTTTGACAAAAGCCAGATAAAGGGGGTGCAGGTTTATAACTTTTTCTCACATATGTTCACTGTCAAACTTAATAAATAAATAAAATAAAGATCATTTATGTATGGGTAAGTATTATTTTCGTTTGTTTTTGGAATTATCGTTTTATTTTAAAAGAGTAAATGATGTCTAAAAATACGCAAAAACTTGAAAAAGTCTGTCTTACTTATGCATATTTGCAGCCATATATTCATTATAATTACTCATTATTCCCAAACACTTTGTTTAGCTGACCACAAATTGTTTTGAAAACAAGTTTCGATTCATACCCTAATATTTCGTAATTTTCATTGATCGTAAAATGATCAAATGTAATAAACAGCTATCTATTCTGCAACGTTCCGCCATTATTTTCAAGCGATAATGCCACCAGAAAACCACTTTTTCAACTCCAAATTCTCAGACATTTCTCATTTAAAAAACATTCTGAGTCGGCCATATTTTTTACAAACTATTTCCGGTTTCTTCTGTTACTTTATTTCCGCCATTGCGGTGCGCAAAACCGCGGTAAACGTTGAGTTGTACGTGAGCTTGGGCAGAAGGTTAAAACACCCACTCTTCTTCTTTATCCCAGGGCTCCTAGAATTTGTTAATTCACTAGTCAAGGGATCAATAATGTTCACAATTTAATAGACATCATTAAGAATCCACTAGTAACACCAAATAAACACCCATAGATGACCATAGTAACATATCTGGCACATGTCTCCTGTCAATATAACCTATATTCTGCATATATTAATATCACAATACCTCTGTCTTAAAATAAATCTTAGAAATCATTAAAAGGAGAATTTATACTGATCATATTTCCATTCCAAAAATTGTTGCCTTATTTTAGTACCTCCCCACAGAACTGGTACACCGACACAAGTTTTAATACAATTACATGAATTTACTGGCCAGAGAAAACAACACACCATGGCAACAAGTCCAGTCACAATGTTCACCAATTGTACGTACACACGGCAGACATATATTCTGTACCAAACGTTGAGTGCACCTCGAACTGTGACCCAGACCAGGTACTATTTGGTAGTCGGCTATCTATAGTTTTAAGCATTTATATCAACAACAAAAAGTGTTTTAGAAAGCCAATTTGATGTCCAATAACAACACATTTCATCACTAGTATTCTAGAGTTAATTATGAATTTGTTTTTGCGGGGGATCGATTATTTTGTTGATATTTTATTGATAATTTCGAAATATTTCAGTTTCGACTTTGATAATGGCGCTTTAAAGTCACACACCTGTGTTTAAATCCTGGGAGAGGGTTGTAACCTATTATTCGACAAATATGGTATTTTTGCTCTGTAAAATAAACTTTGTAGTATTGTATTACACAATTTAATAAGCGTGATAAACTCGAAATATTTGTGTTTGAACTTTTCACAATGGCGCTTTAAATTCGTATGCCCGTGTTTTAGAAGGTGGGAAAGGTTTGTAACCTATTATTCGACCAATATGACCCTTTGTTCTGTAAGAAAACTTTGTAGTTATTTTATTACAAAATTTAAATTTAGTTATATTTTTAGTTTCCAATATCCGTGCACCCTAATTTAGCTCGGCCGGTACAGCACTCGCTTGACATGCTGGAATAATGGGATTGAATCTCCTCAGTGGATGTGTACCATTCAGCCACACGACTGGTGTACCAAAGGCAGTGGTAGGTACTGGCATGTCCATGTAAAACATTAAAGACCCCTTGTACTTTCGGAGGAAATACTGGACACTACTTTTGTCGTATGGGCTATATATTATATGACATTACATCTGAACGATAACACCGTATCGTAGTCAACCACAACTGGTATGTGTTGTCCTGTCTGTGGGAAAGTGCATATGAAAGACCCCTTGCTGCTTGTCCGAACGAGTAGCATATGTGGCGGAAGCGGGTTTCCTCTAAAAGACATATGTCAGAATGACCATGTGACGTTCAATAGCCGATGCTAAGATACAAATCAATGTGCTCTAGAGGCGTCGTTAAATAAAACAAACTTTACTTTTTTATTATCGTATCCAAGGGACGTTTAGGCAAGTTCGTGATAGTTTCTATGAATCACTGCCTGGTGCATTGTCTACAGGAGAACTGTCACTTACCAAGGAGATCACACCGCATCCCTCCCGCACAGC
>JAULBQ010201056.1:0-10487 GCA_032355525.1 Pachydermia laevis
CTGTCAGCTGTGTATGCGCCAACGTGCCATCCAAACATCGTGATCTAATCCTACTGTAGGCTGTCAGCTGTGTATGCACCAACGTGCCATCCAAACATCGTGATCTACCAGCTCAGATTGTATGTGATATCGAGAATCAACAGTTTGGTGATTGCAATCTGTGTAAAAACAAATGTAATCTTGAAAGTCTTGAGAAAGAAATTGATGATGAAACTTTATCAACCGATGTCAAGTGGTTTCAGTGGATAAGAAGGGATGAAGGAAGGACTGAGAAAGTATCAAAGTCTGACACGGTCCATGATGCATTACAGATGCTTGAAGGCAAACTCAATCCATTTAAAGCACACTGTTTTGTGAAGTACAAGCAGGCAGCCTACTTTCAGGACAAACTAAAGAACCCCAAAGAAAACCAGGTGACAATTCAATTGGATTTGAGTGAGAATGCTGCTATCAGTGAACAAGATGAAGTTCAAAGTGCGCACTGGAACCACGTACAGGTTACGGTGTTCACTGCTGTAGCATGGACTGCTGAAGGATCACACTCATTCTGCGTCGCAAAAACTATTTGACACATGACAAATATACAGCTGCAGTCTTCATCAAAGCAATCCTGAAACGTCTGCAGACAAAACTGTCATATCCTCTGAACGAGATTGATATTTTCTCAGATGGAGCGGCACAGCACTTTAAGCAGAAATCGACCTTTATGTTTTGCACCAGTCTCATGAACTCTGGAATCCTTGCCAACTGGCACTTGTTTGCTATGTCACACGGCAAAGGTGCTGTGGATGGCATGCCATTGGTGGAACAGTTAAAAGGAGTGTGTTCAGTGCCATGAAAACACGGCAGGCGCTACAGGGTGGAAGATGCAAAGTCCTATGCTGATGGTGCTGAGAAGTTCACATCTATAGATATTCTGTATGTTGATTCCACATATTCTGTATGTTGATTCCACATATTCTGTATGTTGATTCCACATATTCTGTATGACGTTGATTCCACATATTCTGTATGTTGATTCCACATATTCTGTATGTTGATTCCACATATTCTGTATGTTGATTCCACATATTCTGTAGGTTGATTCCACATATTCTGTATGTTGATTCCAACACTGTCGATGGATCGGTTGTGGCTTGGGGTGAAAGCAGGTCCAGGAACTCATGATATTCACTGCATACATACCGTTGAACCAGGTCTTCTCAAAGCATCGCGGTATTCCTTACAAGGTCAGTTGTGCAAACTTCAGCATGCTCCAACAGTTCAATGTGACTTACATGTACACATGCATGCAGTTGATAGCCCAGTGAGCAGACTGCGCCAACAGAACGATTAAATTCAAACTCGGAAGAAAGTATCACTGAAAATGTGTCTCTGACCTTAGGTGTTAATGGTAACTCTTCAACATCTCATAACCAAGGCGTTACTATCATACCTGAAAAGTGGTATGCAGTCTACTGGGATTCAACACACTACTGGTTTGTGGGGAGAGCCATTAAGAAAATGACCAAAGGAAAATGGATGTTTTCATTCATCCACCAGTCATCTCCAGAAGTGAACCTCTTCATGGTTGTAGATGATACTGAACAAATCAATGCTACTGATGTTTTTGTTCAAGTTGATCCTCCAGCTCCAACATCCTCAACACGTACAAAATACATGAAGCTGGACGATATGAATTATGGAAACATTGTTAGCCGATTCACAGACAAGTATTCCTAGTTGTATGTATGATTCTGTGATACCAGAAAGCTAGTAAGAATGTGGCTTAGTGTTTCTGGTTTTGGAATATAAGTGATGAAGTGAATAATAAGTACATTTATAAAAAAAATTCCTTTAAAACCTCTAAACACTGGATACCCATTAACACCAAACATTTTCATTGGTCCTGTGGGTGTCCTGTTTAGAAGAGTTTCGCTGTAATATCAAATGTTCTTCAACAAATAATAGCCTAAAATAAGGAATGGGATTTTTTTTATTAACACTTTTTTTTTTTAAGTTGCAGATTTAACTAAATAAACCAGAATATTGTAGAACTGATTAGACAGTGTCAGATTAGATAATACACATTTAATACAAACTAAAAACACACATACAAAGTAAAACATTACCTTTTGCCATATGCCAGACATAAAAAAAATGGGTTTTTTCTTTGTTCTCATCTCTCATGAATTTCTTTACGGATACATGGCGATCCGTTACAAGTTCCGATATTATGCAGCCATTAGTTTCTAAGTAATGCATCGACCTCTTCAGTCCTTCTAACTCCATCCAAAATTAATTTTTCACCTCATTACTCTGAAACAAAAGGTGCACACACTATTATTCAATTTGTTTGTACATGATTTAATAAGTGGCATTAAACATGTAATACATTAGTTAATTACAGAACTTTACCAAATTTATGTAAAATGCCATTATGACAAATTACACTCAATAACCCAAACGGTAAAATATGTCATTAACAACATACTTACATAATTCATTCTAGAAAGGGAGTGGGAAACTAATGCTCACCTCGGTGCCGAGCCAGTACATGTTTCAATCTAATGTATAATGCTCAGGGTTTGCTCCAAACAAAAATGATGGGGGGGGGGGGGTGGAATTGGCGGAGGGGGCAAAGCCCCTGACTGTGCGGCATAGGATTTTAGGCTGTTGTTCCCAAACCAAAAAGATGCAATAAAGGTAGATTAATTAACATTTGCTACATAAGATATTCTCTCTACCCAGCATTTTCTTTTAAAATATTATGCTAAGAGTTAAAAATGACCTTTAAAAATCCACTACTCTGCAGATTGATGGGACGTCCCCCCCCCCCTCTGTATGAAACCCTGACATTTGGGGGTGGGGTGGGGGATGGGTTAGTGATTTGATTTCATAGGAACTACATGTAGTAGAACAATTTCTAGGCTACCACTTCTCCCCATAAGATTGTGCATGCCTGTTGGTATTCAATCACTTACCTGCACTAGTTGGATATCCAAAATCTTTTTCCGTTCTAGGTCAAGAAGGGTGTAAGTGCCATATTTGGCGGTGTGTCCAGGACTATCACATCTTGCATCTCCACCTAGAATGAGACCGGTGTTCTGAACAGACTGCAACAACTGGCTTTGCTGGTCATTGCAGATGGAACCAGATACAACTTCTGCATTTTGTGAAATGTCCTCATTGAAAATACTGGCACTTTCATATGGTGGAACAGGGTTAAAATATTTGATGCACTGTTTCCGCTGAATAAAATTGAACAAGCGCAAGTAAGGTTACCCCATGACATGGTGCCATGCTGAGGCTGACTGTGCCATACATAGTCATGGCCTTTGGTGCAACAAACCTTTAGCACTATCAAAATGCCTTTCTGGTGGATGACTGAGGCTGTTGCCGGAGATAAACATTGGTTACACACCGAAAAGAGGGTCGACAGGCATGACTCGGCCACAAGAAAATTCTTTTCATCCACAGGTTCCACATCAGATTTCAGTTCCCACACCTTGCCAGTATCACAGTCACTGTCATCCTCTTCCTCATCAGAACTTTCACCAGATGTGGACGGTTCATATTCAGGATCTTCACTACTTGTGTCTAGTGCGCTATCATCCTCTTCCTCATCATCAGTAGGACAATCGCTAGGTTTGGCCAAACTACTGTCACTCGTTTCATTTGGAGAGGTCACTAACAGTTCACACTGTACCCCAACACTAACCATTGAAGGGGAAAGGCGTACTTGAATTCGACGTGTCCGTTGTTTTGGCTTCAGATGAACTTGAGTGGAAATGGTCTTACTCTTTACATTTCCAGCTGGCTGTAGCATCGACAAAGCTGGTGGAAAGCTATCGACAACACCGAGATCAGATACATCATCTTCTTCATCTGAACAAACATCTCTCTGTGTAACACTCACAGAAGAGTTTACAGAAATCATTTCAGATAGTACCTGGAAAACAAGCATTATTATTTAGAATTTTATAAAATATTAAAAAGAAAATGATCTCAAACAAAGACCTTTTTTAACCACTATTCAGTGAATTTCAAAAGGGCAATACCATCTGAGAATGCATTATTCCTTTAAAAAGAATAATTCGAAAACAAAGCACATACATGTATATATTTATGTACTTAACATAATTTGGTCAATAAAACAGCATATTTTTAACTTTCATGTAACTGCTTTAAGAGCAGGATTTCTCCCAGAAAATAATAATAAAACAGACCATAAGTACCCTTACTAAGTGGATCTGGATTTGAAATGTACTTGAATTAGAATCTGACACAATCTGAACAGAATGACGGAAATAGAATTAAGTCAAAAAGAGCTAAGTTGTCTGCCACCTTTTTCACTTGTCAAAATAATTGTCTACAGTAGTTAAGTACTAATTAATACACGTACACGTAGGTAGGGAAAACTTATTAATTTAAAAAAACTTATCTTCCCCAGTCAGTCAGGGCTAGCTCTGGGTGCGCAGAAAATTTAACCAAATTATATATTAAATTTTAAAAATTGCAACTACAATTATTTTGCTAAAAAATGTACTTAAAATACATGAAATTATTTCTCCAAATTAGAATAACTATTAACATTAGCCAATTGTTTCTAAAATTCACATTTGGCGAAGTTGGTATAAACACCGTGAATAGCAGTATTTCATATTATCATTTTAAAAAGCTCTTGCCTTGTGTTACAATGTATATTGTAAGATTCAACAAATTCATAATTGAATTACCGGTATGTTGACAGTCCATAATTCAGAGAAACATAACGGCTATATGGAGGGAAGAGGTGTGATGTTTATGTAAAATTCAAAAACACAGTATACGGTTGCCATATACATAGCCTCATCACTACGAATCTGTATTTTTTTATGACGACAAGAAAAATTCTCAAATTTTAAAAATATATTTCTCATGGAATTCCCTCGATCGTAGTTCAATTAAAATTAATTAGATCATAAAATAACAAGGTTTGCTATTCCAAATGAATGTAATGTTCATTTATAATCCATATTTAGAGACATAAGTCCACTAAATATGTGACTGAATGCCTTTAATACTTCAAAGATGGAGTACAAGATCAAATATACATGTAGTAACATTCTTAGAAAGTGGATTTAATTTATATTTAATGGTGTTCTGGTGGGATACTGGGTTTTGAATGTCTAGTATCCAAATTTAAACTCTTGTATTCCCAGGATATCGGGCTACTGCAAATCAGGAACACTGTAATGGGTCATAACTTGGTCATTGAATAAAACTTTGCTCTAAAAACTGACAAAAGTATTTTAAAATGTTAAATTATTTTAGTAAATTATATCGGTGGAGGTGTGCATAATATACTGTATGTATACATTGTATATTATCTTGATCTTGATGTCCCTGACTCCCGATAATATTAATATATTAATATCATACATGTGTATTGTTATTTAATTCTTGGTGTCTAATTTTAGTCGGGGTTGTTTTTTTTTCTATTAATTACACAAATTGTATGTTTTCATGGAATCATATTTGTTCCAATATTATCTTCCTTAAATCTAAATAAGTTATATTTATGCGTCACTCAGGGCTAGCTCTGGGTCAGCAGAAAATTTAGCAAAATCATTTAAAAAGGTACATAAATGGATATTTCCCAGCAAATTGAATTATTACATTGATATTATTTCGCCAAATTAAAATAAAATGTGCCAGTTGTTTCTAAAATTTGTAATTGGTGAATTTGGCGACTCGCAGAGCTAGCCCTGTCATTGTAATGAATTGTGAAATGGCGACTCGTACATAATTTACATCTAATGAGATAGTATATGTATGGAATATTGATACTGTAAGTAGTTACCTTGAAATTTAACCTCAATCATTAATATATTTGCTTTTGGAAGTTACAATGTAGGTTTACAATGGATATGTCATAACCAAACATTTTTTTTATAACATATTCATTTGTTTGAAGATTTAACGCTAGTACCGTAATTAAATTAGCATTGATGTACACGTATGTAGTCTAAAACTGGATTCAGACTTCTCAGAATAAATAATCACCATGTAACAAAATAATAACTAAAATTTCATATACATGTAGTGTAATTAGGATAAAATATAATTTACATGGAGCAAACGAGTCTTTACTATGGGTGACTATAATTGCTATTTTATTTAAATTTGACAAAATGTTTCTCAAACTTCTCATACATTCTCCCCCCCCAATAGTTTTTTTTACATTATATTTTGTCACGCCAAATTGACATGGACAAAAAACATGTAGGTAGTAGAAAGCATTCATATTATACCACAGATTGCAACAACAATCAACAGTTATTTTCCAGTAAACTGTGCATTAAAGGGACATTCCCGAGTTTGCTGCAATTTTAAAGATGTTATCGACTACCAGAGATGTTTTAGCGATTGTAATTACATATCATATACAGTTGAATCCACTTAATTGTATACTGGTTAATAGAATACATTGTAATTCGGTTATTTGCATATAATTTTGTTGCACAAAACCATTTAGCATTAAACCTGTACAAATTAAACAGTTTAATTGAATGGACCAAAAGCATATATTGTGGCTAAAATTTGCATATTAAAATCATAACAATTTTGTGTAAAATCTATATTTGGTCAAAATCAATTGTAATTATAGTCACAAGTTTAACTGTTTATAAAATTAATGAAACAAATCACAAATATTTTTTGGCAAAAGACATAACTAAACAAAAGATAATGGAAGAAGAGAAATATGAAATTGCATACATTATTTTAGAACAATATTGGTGGTTATACAATTTGATCAAATATGTTCTTTTTTCTTTTTTACAATGCAGCAAACTCAGGAATGTCCCTTTAAATTTGTTTTCCAAATGGCAAACTTAAAATATAATTCGCCAATTGTTTCTAAAATTCGAAATTGGCGAATAGCATAGCTAGATTGTTACAATGGGGTGTCCACTTCTGGTGCCCATAAGCATTCAAGCGACAGTTTCTATTAAAAAAAAACTAAATCAGAAAGGTTTACTAACCTTACAAAGTGACCATTTATCTTTAATTTACACATTCCAAGAACAAAATACAACCTTGCATATAACGTTGAGCGATTTAAAAAAACAACGAAAAACCGCTAATCTTGAATGAAAGGGTTGTCTTTTCGTGCCAACTATAAAAGCCGATAATGACCTTCTTACTCTTAGGCCTCGCCAACAAAATAACCACATTTTTAGAACTTTGAAAATATGATATACAAATATTTTTTAAAGTTATTTAACACTGTATATAAGAACTGTCATTAATATCATTTATAATTAAAATCAAACTACATACCTCAGCATGGCGTCTTTTCTGGAATGCAGATCTTGGACGGAGAATGGCCGAATCCTTTTCTGTGAATTCTTTGTTCGCAAATATCGTGGGGACTGCAGTGTCTTTTAACGAGATCCTTGCGTTGCAATAACCCATCTTTGCCATTTCGACAGGATCCCTCGCAAACGCATCCTTTTCAAAATGTGCCGAACACAATCGACTCGCACATTTTGGGGTCCATCCCTTCTCTCCTCGTTGGCATCGGTGGATCCATATAGCCCTCCTACTATCAACTATCGGTGGAAATCTAAAAAAACTTATTCCTGACCCCTTCTTTGACTGATTTTTACATCCCCAGGCCACACAATAAACCATATTGTAAAGGATGATCGGATAATTGTCTTCGAAGAAAGCAGCTTTTGTTATAGAATACAATGGCGGTTCACGGTCGAGCAGCAGCTCTGACGTCACGGCGGAAATTGCCGATCTTGGCCGGTAAAATATGCATATTTCTGGCCAATGCCAAAATCAAGAATCAGATGGAATTTTTGGGGGAACATAATTTTTTTGGGCAAATGTGATATTTGTCATAATATACTGCTAAAATAAAATAAATGAGCGGCTGTTCACAAGTCCTTTAAGGCCAACTCTACCATCATTTCCCCACGGGACGCCATTTTATTATGAGTAAATAAGCAGAAAACGTGACAAATATCAGCACAGAACTGTAATCATAGAGGCTGCCATTGCCATGCAATCACATGACCAGAATGAAAAAACGTGGAGGGGTGGTATCAGGAGGGGAATCCGCAAGAGAGACCGGAGGGGTGGTAGCAGGAGGGGAATCCGCAAGTGAGACCAAAGGGATGGTAGCAGGAGGGGAATCCGCAAGAGAGACTGGAGGGGTGGTCAGGAGGCGAATCCGCAAGAGAGAGTGTAGGGGTGTCGTCAAAAGGAGATACAAATAAAACACAAGTCAGCACAAATGCCATTGTAGTCCCAAATTTCTAAAAATAAAATAATTAAAGCTCATTATAATAGATATACAATTTAAGACAGCTATAGAAATGTTAAACTTACTAAATTATTTGACTTCAGCACACCTGTACAATCAGTGCTAAATGTTATATACGTGAATGGGTTTTTTTTTATAAATCAGAAAAAGTAAATAAGAAACAAAACGTTTTACTTAAATTAAGTTCACTGTTCTGTACTGTACAATTCAAATGTTTTACTTAAAATTAATTTCATTGTTCTGTACAATTCAAATGTATATAACCAAACAACCCAGACTCCACATCAAAATAGCAGGCAGAAACTAATTTTAAGTACTTTAAAACAAAATGGTAGTACTTCAAATATAAAATAATCAAACTATATTAAAGTACTGTTTTAGCAAATTAACACCATGCTGTGAGTTGTTATTTTAAAACATAAAGTTACATTAGATATTTCAAATGAAAAATTAAAATCATGCATGTATTAATTATTTCAAATAAGAATATTAAGATGAACAAATGGTGTTTATGTTGTAAAATTTATACAATGAACATTTATTACCTTTGCTTGAAGATTTTGCTGTAAAAAACAAAACAAATGGAATCAGAATGTCGTTCCAGATAAATTTATTAATATATTTATCAACAATACAATAGAAAATCACAAACAATATGTGTATTTTATTTTATATTTTACCTGAGACTACAGTTGTCAACAATACTGTAACAGCTGCTGTATACCCAGGTCGGGTTTTTTCTTCTTCAGGTTGTGCTGCTGCACTTGTCATGGGTGGTGTTTAAAGAAAAATGAATAATAAATTAGCAATGTGATAATGTTTCAAATGAATTCATAAGATGAACATCACTTGCTCAGAATAACATAATTGCTTTACGAGGAAGGTACTTAACAATATATATTTGTTTACCTGTGAGCACAGGTTTCTTATGTTCTTGTGCCATCACAGGTGCTGTATGCCCAGGTCGGATTTCTTCTTCTTCAGGTTGTTCTGCTGCACTTGTCATGGGTGCTGTTTAAAGAAAATGAATAACAAAATAGCATTAGCAATGTGATGTTTAAAATTAATTTATAAGATGAACAGAATAACATAATTGCTTTAAGAGGAAGATACTTAACAATATATATTTGTTTACCTGTGACTGCAGGTGTCTTATGTTCTGGGATTTTAGGCTGTTGTTTCCAAACCAAAAACATGCAATATATAACTAAATAATTAACATTTGATATATAAGATATTCTCTCTACTCAGCATTTTCTTAGAAATGTTATAAAAAGAGCTAAACATTACCTTTAAGAACCCACTACTCTGCATATTGATGAGAGGGATATCATCCTCATGTCAAAATCATGAGGGTGATAAATCCCATGTCCCCCTGTATGAAACCCTGTACCCATACACCCAACATAACCATTCATAAAAATATGTAGTGTGTCATTAAACAATTAAAATCATCCACAGAAAAGATGAACAGCAGCATTTAAGAATAAAATTGGTTTAAGAAGAAGGTATGTAACAATATGTGTGTCTTAAACTATTTGTAGTTACATTTATTGACAACAAAGATAAGTAATTACAAACTTTTATTGTTAGTTTACCTATAATGGGCAAGGTAAACAGTTATGTAAATTTATCTGATTTTTAGACTGAGCATGCTCAGTACCGCTTTCACAAAGGGGTCTTTTATATGCACTTTCCCACAGACAGGACAGCACATACAACATCATTTGATGAACCAGTTGTGGACCACTGGTTGAAATGGAAAATAGCTCAATGGAAGACATCCACTGAGGAGTTTTGATCCTGCGATCTCAGCACCTCAGACGAGCGCTCTCCACTGAGCTAGATCCCACCACCCCTTTACGACAATTGAATCCAAACAGCTTACTTCATGTTTGTTCTGTGCAGAATGTCTGACAACGTAGCACATGGAGGTTCCAGAAAGCCGCGCTGTAGTTGTGGATCCTGAGGTCCGTACGGCATTCTGAAATAAAATCAAATACGGCATTCTGAAATAAAATAAATATGGCATTCTGAAATAAATCAAATACGGCATTCTGAAATAAAATAAATATGGCATTCTGAAATAAAATAAATATGGCATTCTGAAATAAAATCGTTACAACATTCTGAAATAAAATCAATATACGGCATTCTGAAATAAAATCAACAGTTCAATTTCATGTAA
>JAULBQ010202164.1:0-10478 GCA_032355525.1 Pachydermia laevis
TTCTGTAGAAATCGGTCTGTGAGACGGTAGATTGTCGAGACATGGACACCGAAAGCACGTGCAACCTGCCTGGCATCAATTCCGGCCTCCAAATTCCCCAAAGCTCTTTGTCTGGAATTAGCGTTAAGTCGTGGCATCGTTGTATCGCTACTCGTAAAATGAGTTGAACATTGCTGTCTGGCATTTCTTTTATACCCAGGCCTGGTAGTGTTTCACGTGCAACTCGCATCTTTCATGATCCACCCATTTTGCATTCCAGATCGATTTTGGTCGTCAATATGGTTATTGGTCAACAAAATCGATTTGTACATACCGTATTTTATTCCAAAGTGGTTTTTTTTTTTCTTCTACATTTTAGCGTTTCTTTTGGAGTTCAGTATAGTTTAAACAGAAATACTGTGTATCTGAAAATTGGCTAAACCAAAATTATTCCCATGGTGAGCCCTGTGTAAGAAAGACAAATAATGTAAATAAAGTGTTTTATTATGAACTTATTTGTTGTGTTGGGATTTCTTTCTCTCTTTAATAACACCCTGCCACTAGAGAACTGTCATAGGATCAAATCTCTTTTTAGCACCATGATGTATTTGATGAGAGTTTCCTCCATTGTCTTTGGTCCTCCCATTTCATTGATGCCAGTATACATGTAACCATAAAATTAGTGGAATGCATCATCAAACTAACATTACATCTTAAATGACACTGGGCGATTGGATTCAGATCACAAGGCCCCTGATCACTGTGTTTGTAGCCTATAATATGGATCAGCCTGGCAATGATTAATTCAATCATATTATTATCTTTTAGTGTTTCGTGGACATGGTAACTGTTGGGCTGTTTCAGTGTTATGACGGAAGGCAGTGGTATAGACTTTGCTATCCTCTCATCTTTGTGGTCCTTAGCCATGTCCGATACCATATAATCTTAATGTGTCATTATTCTTGCCCACTGGACAGCGTTATCCGCTTGTGCAATGTTAGAAAATCTGTCTGACCTGAGGGCTATACAATTTCTAAAATACGCCGTAATAGAACTACTTACTGGACAAAACTAGTTTTTGTTTGAGATACTTACCGGTCTTCACACAAGTGTTTGATTTTATTTTGGGGGACATACCGTATTCAATTTTATTTTACAAATAGGCCTATGCAAATTCTGCATAACTATTTTAGCAAGGCTTCTGCAGTATGTCATTCTGTTTACTGTTTAACACAACAGCTGCAATTGTTTTAAATGTTTTGCTTGTGCCAAAAAAAATAAGCCATCGCCGTTTGTGAGGTATTGACAAGGCAATTCCAAACCACGGGAAAAAAAGTTTTTTTTTAAGGACCTCGGCCTTCACAAGCATTACAGAAAACAATTATTTTCTAGCATGAAGCAATATTACACTATTGAATTTGATATCCGTGACATTAAACCACTATTTCATCAAACCATAACTGTCTTGATAACCGTAGTGTTTTTGGTCTCGCATTTCATCATTTTGAACTGCTTATTTTGTATTTCTCACCAGGAGCAGCCTACAATACACTTCCACCTTTTCACTACATTCTCTTAAAATCAATTATTGTAACATGCAATTATAAGAGGGATTAAAACATAAAAAGAAAAACATTCTGGTGGTAAACAATTTTACTCGTTTTAAAGATACAGAAATGATCATGATATTAAAGTAGAGATTTTTTTTGGTACATCCTGAATGTGTCAATAATGCTGAAACAAAGAAATGACATTTAAGTACTTGGGTTTCATTTAATAAGTTGAATAAAACCAACATATCTTGCACATGATGAGAATAATTAATTTGAAGAGGTAGAATAAATCTGATTTGGTTTTTTCAAATACCACAATTTCCACAATGCAGTAATATGCTTTCAGTGTATTATTACAATAACGGGTGCTTCAACATGTTCACATACCGTAAGGTAGGGAGATGAGGGGTCTAAGCTAATATTTTTACATGCACCTATAATACATCATTGAAATGAAAGGAATGTACACCTGGTATATTTTGAAATATAACCGAAACCTTTAGTGCTGAAGTCCGAGGTATTGTTCCACATGGCACTCTAATAAACCACAATACCACACATCAATAGCTATTATGACTACATTTCTGGACAATAATGACGTAATCGGTGCTCACCCTGTGATGATCAACAAAGGACAGAATCATTCATAGTCACTGTTGGTCTCAAAGTGTGGTCATGTGAACGAAAAGAAGACCAAGGTTAAACTGACGTACTGAATTCCAAGCAAATGCGGCCTGATAAAATAAAGGTAATTTCAGGATTCACAACATTCACTTGGTTGGGTCTTGTGAGAAAGCTTTAAAGAAAATATAACCTGTATGGTTGTGCAAATGTTGAAGCATTCTTAATATGACATAATTAAGTGTCAACTGACTCAACTCGATTCAATGAATATTTTTTTAGTTATCCATAAGACTCAAAGAAAGAAATCAAGTTCCACTTTCAAATATTCCATATATGGTAGCAGTGGTGTGTATATTTAAAAAATCATACCAAACCCAAATATTGTTTATCCAACACGTAAGAGAGAAAAATGAGATGACATACATGTATACCAATAAAAGTATTGTGACCAGAAAGTGTGAACATTGTTAATATGAATAGTCGTATCATATTGTGACACATTTATGTTAACTGGACGGATCCAATCACCGCTTTTGAAAATAAAACTTTGTACTTGTATGTACATGTATATATTGATGGCCAAAAGAAATTAGATATAAAATTAGATACATTTAAAACTTAATGTTACTAATCAAGAAGAATCATAATCATGATTGACGAAGCAGGGATACATTATTTATTAAACTTCAAAAGAGTTCAGCAACATGCTTATTTTCCAGCAGTGAAACTTCACAAAACCGGACCCTCAGAACCCGGAATTCCCTCTATACTTAACGTTTTTCACAGTCCCTTTTAATACATTAATACAGAACAGAACCCCTGTAAACCGGAAACCCCTTAATACCAGACTGTTTACTTGGTCCTATGGGTGTCCTGTTTAGAGGGGTTTTACTGTACCTTGAGCTGTGCATAGAGATTAAGATCAACTTTGGCCTCAATACAAAGCTGTATTATTAAAAGGGTTGACTTCACTCTCCAACAATTCATTGTCCCCTTGTGTCGAGCAATATTCATTCTGCTCCAGCTATTGGCATCTTCATTTTGCATCTTTTGAGATACTGATTGTATGATTCTCGTAGAAGTGATTGGTGAAAAATATAACATAAAAAACACATCTGAAAGCTTTTACAAAGTCATTATTGCAAGCATTCTAAAATTGTAAATGCCCAAACTAGTGAAGCACCCCCCAAGGTAATTTATGATCATGTTGCAATTAAAAATTCCTGAATTAGCATTTCAAAACAGCGGGATTTTCTAGAGGGAGCACTTAAAACTCTACAACTCTAGCTCTCGGTCTTCAGCATAATCTCTCCAAATGACCCCCTGCAGTTCTGAGCCAAACAATCGCAGTGAATGTGCACAGTTGATGTTTACAAACTGTGAAAGCTGTGATCTCCAAAATGTTTGTATTATTTAAGCATGTAGATATGAAAAACTGCATTGAATTTCTCCCTATTACGGTAGTTTCTATATATACACAAAGAAAGAAAGAAGTGTTTTATTTAACGACGCACTCAACACATTTTATTTACGGTTATATCGGCGTCGGACATGTGGTAAAGGACCACAAAGATCTGAAGAAAGGAAACCTGCTGCCTCCACACGATGGGATGCTCTTTCCGAAAAGCAGCAAGGAATCTTTTATATTCACTTTTCCACATACAGAACAGTACATACCACTGCCTTGTTTTTAAATGTAAACAAGAACCTAAGACAACTGAAATAATACGTTATTAGTATCTTTATATAAATCTATTAAACGTGTGTTTGTGCTTGTGTTGTACTACAGGTCTAACGCCACTATTGTTTTAACATAGGTGACCATACAAACCTAAGACTAGGAATTAAACCACAAAAACAAAGTTTACCTTTCTACCATGAAAGAATAGCATAGCCACTGTGACGTCATTCTGTCAACAACAAAAAAACCACGTCACCTACATGCCGGTGATTGGCTAAAATAGTGGCGTGATACCTCTAGTCATATTCAGGGCTCGATCTTAGTGGTAGCCCGGGGTGTTTTGGCTACCAGAATTAAGCTAGGACCACTAAAATGTCGAACGCTGGTAGCCCTATGGGTTACTAGAATTATGAGCATTCGAAGTGGCACCTCATCTTAGTTCTACTAAACGGTCTTGAGGCTACCAGAAATGTTAAACTGTTAGACCTTCTGGTTACCACTGACAATTGTTAAGGTCAAGGCCTGATATCTGGTCGCACAGGGGAGCAAGGAGAGGACACCCTTGTAGAATGTGCTGCACGGTGTCGGGCCAGTTTGGAAGCGTGTCCACTTGTTGGGTGGGAATCTGCCGTGTATTTCACTCAGTCAGTGTTTTGACGGCAGCATCATTATGGTTCTGTTTTCCAGAGATAACGGCCGACATTTTAATGTCATTTTTCAATTCTAAAGGTTATACAATTGTCGAATCTTAATTATTGTTGGTTTCGGTTTGAATCGTTACTAATACCATGAATATAATTGTTAATGTTAAACATTCACTAAAAGTATATCAAAGAATATTAGCGGTGCAAACCAAGTTATGTGCTATCACTGACATGTTGAAACGTGTGCAAGTAAAGACTCACTATCTGTTTGTTTGCCTGTTAACAAGATATCTAAAAAGGTTATTAATGGATTTGGGTGAAACTTTCAAGGATGGTTGGTCACGTACAACGACTAGCCGATTAGTTTTGCTGAAGATCCGGATGTTGTGGAATCAGGATCAGTTTGGTTTCTTTCTCTCTCTATATATATATATATATATATACAATAGTATAGGGGAAAGGAACTAACGCTCACAAACCCATGTCGCAAAACGAAAAAGGCACATCTGACTGAGTAGTGAAAATATAGTCAGTAAAATAATGCACGTGGTGCGAGATAAGGCTAAATCGAGAACTGATCAGCTTAGCGGAAGTACGAGCTCTACCGAGTGCCCTCTAGTTATCTTTCTACTGGGTACATGCAAGTAGGATAACACAACTTACAAACAAACCCAATTGCTCACATTGGACTGCTTTCTGGTAACACCAGTTGTTTACACAATCAAATACCATTTTTGAGCTATAAGCATTCAATCTAAGCTGGTAAATCTTCCAAAGAAGCTTTTTTTTCTTTCTTCTTTGTTAAAACGAGGGTTTCCACTTGCACATTACCACTGTCACGAATGAAGAATCATTGATAGGGTAAGGGAAGTAACTCTCTTTAACACTAAACCATAAAAAGAAGTATCAACAATAACCTGGCATTCAGTTATGCGCATATATTTGTTTCTGCGTCGGCAGTCCATAATTAAATAACTATTTATTGGTATCTCACTAAACAATTTTCCTTTTTTTTTTCTGGGTTTTTTTAATCTATTGATGTATACTTTCATTCCTCCATTTATTTATTTATGTATTTATTTATGTATTTATGTATTTATGTATTTATTTATTTATTTATTTATTTATTTATTTATTTAAAGTAGTCAATTTCTTGCTTGTTTTGATTCACCAAATTATTCTTCTGTGGTATTTCCCAGCTAAATAATTGATGCCCACACTGTATTTAAGGTTCACTACTACAGGGGACATTCTAACCATGGTGTCCTAGCTTTAATGAAACAACCATTACACTATAATTGTAATTTTGAGTATCGTACCTACTGGCTTAATAATAAAGTTCTTCTTGGAACCATTACAGAAGACCTGGAATTCACAATGGATTAGATCTTCAAATGGAGGTCTATATGTGATTAAGTCTCCAGTTAAAATTACAAATTTTATTATTACCTTAAACATTGTGCTAAAACATTATGGCTCATATAAATATGTAAATCATAAGGCGCTCTAAAACTTGTAATGTATAGATCGACAGATTTTCGCATCATCATTTTGTGCAATGTACACAATAAATATAACAGATCTTACTGTAAATTTTTAATAAATATATACAGTATATGTTGTATTTTGCGCAAGATACGTTTTCCACCATTCATCTTTTTAAACTTAAACTATATATTTTATCTACAATTATGACAAATAGAAACATACCGTTATGTAAATGGCATAAATGCTCAATATATGGAACTTGGTACAATTTTAACAAGGGTGAAGGGTAAAGACCCTTTTTTTCTCTCCTACATTTAAAAAAGTCATATATACGGTACTCCCCCAATTTTTTAAATAAATAAAACAAAAAATCTAATTATTTGAAACAAATATCTTGTGACCGTAGTGCTTTCACATGTCCTTCACCTTACTTTTATAATTACTTCCCATTTATCATCCCTACAATAATAGTAAACCAGTCTATGACCTGTCTGTCATCAGAAGTTTGGAAAATGTTCAATGTAAATTTACCATTGAATTTTTCTTCCTTTGACAATTATCAATATATTTGACAGGATTTCAACCAAAAAATTGAACGAAAACAATTGTACATTTTATGAACTATGGAAATGAAGTAACTTTACGGTAACATCTGCCATATTTAGAATGTACGATGCAAAAATGATGGTGCAAAAATCTGTCGTCCTATACCTTAGTACAGATAGGGTTGGGAGATATATAGGTACACAAGGGGAAAACAAAAGTCCATGCAGTCTTTTACTAAGTGTGGATCCGAGGATATACAGGACTGAAAAGAACACGGTTTGGATATTAATAACTAAATACATGTAATAAGTAGATGAAAGAAAGAAGAAGGAACACTCAGGGTTTCACAGCAAACATTTTTATTTCCATTAAGTTTTTCTCACTTACCTCGAACTCGATCCCCATCAGAGGCAGGAACGGACTGGCTTAGGTTTGTCTTTTCTAACTAAAGAATGGTTTGGAGCTGAATCCTCCCCATTGGCTGGATAGCAGACAGATTGATGGTCACTCCACTGCTTCTAACATCAGGACCAGGGCTAGCTCTGCCACTCGCCAAATTCACCAATTGCGAATTTTAGAAACAATTGGCGAATTTAATTTAATTTGGCGAGATAATTTGAATGTAATTTTTTTTAATATTTTGCTGGAAAATAACTGTTTCTGCAAGTTTTGAAGGTATTTGGCGAAATTTTCTTATCACCCTGAGCTAGCCTTGCTTCAGACATTTGAATGGGATTAATAAATAATATGGAACAAGGTGGGTTGGTGGTTTTACATTCAGCTCGACTTCCGTTTCTTCCTAGAGCTTTGTGATCCATATTGGTTATACGAGTTCCCTTTTGCTCAAGTCCCAGCCACTGGCCTTGCCAGAGACTGGACAAGGGGTGGACGAGTCAGAATCTAAACTGCAAGTTTAGTTTAGTTATATGAGTTTGCTTTAGGCATTGGTCCCATGATTGCATGACGTCACCAGCATATTTCCCTCCGAGTTTCACGAACAGCTAGTCTTCCAAGGTCTTCAATTCTATGACCAGTCCTTCTGTGTGCTTCTTCATTTCCCCAAATGGCTAATCTGCATCTTTCTTTGATCTTTTTAAAGCTGTTTTTCTCATATCACAAATTTGGCCAATTCATCAATCTTTAATTTTATTATACTTTTCTCTCCTATTTCTTTATCACCAATATTTGCATGCAAATGAAATTTATTTAATTTCTATTGGTGTCTTTCAATACCTAACCATATATTTAATATTGTATTACTGTTTTGTTAAATAAAATAATCTGATATAAAGGTTGGCTTTATTACCTCACCAGGGTAAGTGATACTACAATTAAATACAATTTTTGAAAGAAAATATTTAAAATTCATTTGCTACCTCTGGGAACACACATAAACAAACCTGCTCTAATAGTATGAGAACAAAAGATAAAGTAAAGACAAAGATATTTTAGTAATATTGACTGAAAGACAGGCTCGTATTTTGTTATTTGAAAATAATTAATAATATTTCCATAGCAATATGGAAACAAATTTTAAAAATCATTTCAGAAACATTTATTAAAAAATGTGGCAATGTTTTCAAATCTTCCATCTTTATTATTTATTATTTATCTCTTTACCTTCATGTAACTTTAAGAAAAAACGACTAATTAATAAGGTAAAAGCTGGACAAAATATCTTATTTAAAAATTTAATGAATTTTGTTTGAAAATGTGATGCCAAATTCAATTTTCTACAAAATAAACTTTCACCGCAGACACCTAAAGTCGAATTAGTTTTTTGTTTTGAAGATTTATTCTTAAAACATAATCACCAAATAAATTCCATGTTCAAAATGTATTTGGTAAGCTGTGTTAAGTACCACCTGACAAGAACAGAAGTATTTGATTTACCTGAAGTTCTTTGATCTTTTTCTGCAGAGCGGCTACCAACGACTGTTCATCCTCGAGTTTTGTGTTGAGGCTGTTGATTTCCACATCCTTCCTGTTAAAATAATAATCATGTCACAGTTTAGTCAGGCATTCAGTACTTCTCATCATGGGCCCTTTCACATAAATACTAGTAAGCAAGTGGCACTGAAAATTCCCAATTTTTACAATTTTTTCAGTGTTTCCCCAGGCCACTAATGGACCCCAGGCCAAACCTGTGAATTTCTTTGCCAACACAATGAAAATTACCCAAGGTTTTGAAGTAATGCACATTTTATAATATTAAACATCATTGTTGAAATAAATCTTTCTTTTAGACCTATAATAAGTGTACATGATGCTCATATTCTATGTACTCCAAAATACACCAAAAAGTAAGGGAATTTCTGAGCTCCAAGCTTAAGATACTCAACAAATTTGGGTCCCGAGTTCACGTCCCAACCATTCTGCCAACTCTCTGAACTCAAGTCCTGACATGCAATAAATCACCATATGAACACCAGGGTTTTAGATCCCCTAATTTGGGCACAACGTGTCTTCAGAGTGCAGAAATGTTCCTAAAAGTTGGATTTATGGTAGATGAACTAAGTTCCCATATGTAGTATTGCAGATATTTCTAACTGCATTTTGAGTCGGTTTAAGTTACTTAAGGTTTAAAATTAGATTGACCTTCCATTTAAATGTTTTAGTGATTGATGTACTTACACTATGGGGCATTCTTATTTTGGGCACTCCCTTTAACATTGTGAGTTTGGTGAAATGTAAAGCCCAGGAACACGTACAAGAACATGTAAGAAACATGAATGTCTGTAGTACGAATATTTAATGCAACAACTGAAACCTATTTGAAATTTATTCCGCTATTCCAAACAAACATCACTTACAGCACGAACACAAGAAAAACATGTAAGAAACGTGAATCTCTGTAGTATTGATTATTTAATACAACAACTGAAACCTATTTGAAATTTACTATGCTATACAAAAACAAACATCACTTACTGCAATAACACAAGAAAAACTCACCTTCTGACATTTTCTTCCAGTTCTCGCTTGACACGTTCTAGATCCTCCACGGTCTCCTGTGTCATCTTGAGATCCTGTTCCAACTTGCGCTTGGCCTTCTCCACGTCTGCCCGGACCTTCTTCTCTCGCTCCAGATTGTCCTCCAGCTCGTCCAGCGTCTGCTCCAGCTTGGTCTTCAGCTTGCTCAGGTGGTTCACCTTGTCCTCCTCCTTCTGGAGGTCATCCAGGGTCTTCTTCTGCAGCTCCTCCAGGTTCTTCTTGTCCTTGGACAGCTTCGAGATCTGCTCATCCTGCTGGGCCATCTCGTCCTGCAGCGTCTTGATCTGGTTGTCCTTCGTCTGCTTCTCCTGCTCAGCCTTGGCCAGCGAGGTCTCCAGGTCCTCAACGTCTTTCTTGTACTCGTCAACCTCCGACTCCAACTTCTTCCTCTTCTCCGTGGCTTCCGCGGACATGTCTTCCTCATCGAGAAGCCGCTCCTCCATCTCCTTCACACGCTCTTCCAGATCCAGCTTCTGCCCCACCAGCTTCTCAACCTTCTCCTCATAGTCACCCAGGTTGTCTTGTTCGGCCTGAAGCTGCAGGAACAGGTCGTTCTTCTGCTGCAGGAGGGTGACGTTCTGCTCCTCGAGCTCCTTCCGTCTCTGTTCCGTCTTCGTGAGTTCTTCCTTCGTCTTGGCCAGCTCCTCTTCCTTGACCTTCATGTCGTCCTCAGCGCGGGCGATGTTCAGGAGAGGCTTTACCTTGATGTACAGCTTCCACCACAGCCAGTTCCTCAGGCCCAGCCACTTGCGGATGTTCCGCTGGATGACGCACAAGCCAATCCTGCAAGCAATCGAGGAAGAAGAAAGAAATGTTATATTTAACAATGCACTCAAAACAGTATATTTACAGTTATACAGGGTTCTTCTTCTTCTTCTTGTCGTTCGCTTAATGACTACAGATCAAGACCATTGTCCAGAAATGTAGCCACAATAGCTGTTGATGCATGGTATTGTGGTCTATTAGAGT
>JAULBQ010203275.1:0-10470 GCA_032355525.1 Pachydermia laevis
TCATCGGCTATTGGATGTCAAACATTCTGAAATATGTCTTTAGAGGAAACTCGCTGCCGCCACATAGGCTACTCTTTCCGATAAGCAGCCAGGTGTCTTTTATATGCACTTCCCCATAGACAGGACAGCACATACCACAGCCTATGATGAACCAGTTGTGGACCACAGGTTGGAATGGAAAATTATACTTTAAAAATCAATCCATATAACTTAGCTGAAAGTTTGAGGTCATATGAATTAATATCTTTGTTGGTTTTTTTTAAATAAATGACATGAAAATTCATTCAACTAATATGACACTAATATGAATGCAATCAAAAAGCCTGAAGTTTCCATAAGAAAATCAGAAAATGGTTGCAAAAATCCTGAAAATAAACTCCCAGGTGATTAGTTAGCTGTAGTAAATCGCCTAGCTGCTACTAACTACTGTGTACACATTATTAAATGGGGGTTTTTCCGTCCATTTGTTAAAGGTATAAATTTTGTGGTTTTTGTCCTTGAAATTGGACTTTCTGACCACAACTTTAATGCCTTTTCATACATAAAATATTCAATTCTTAGTCACTACATTATGTTTTAGGCTTGGTGACGGAAGTCAAATAACTCCATAACTGATTATTGACATTTTTGTTACACAGTAATTATTTTATTAGCATATCTAAATGGCTGCTTTTAAATACTACTTCTAAATATCAAATATGAAGCTTATAAACCTATCTACAGGAATAAACAAAGATAAATTTTAGCTGGAACCTTTTTATTATGCTTCACATAAAATAATTTTCACTTTTGTCCCTTCATGCAGTAAAGCTTGGGATCAAAAATGAAAACTATTTCACCCTCATTGGCAGATTCAGAAAGGGTACCCGTGGAAGTCCCTCTTTTTTTTGGATGATTAAAAATAGGCACACATGCCACCTCCCACACCATCCACCTTTCTAAATTCCTGGATTCACCTCTGACCTCTTCATAATATTTGCTAACTCATATAATATTATTTATTTTGTTCACCTGTTTTACTGGTCTCCTCAACTTGTGGGGTGTCTCTGTCCGCCTCACCGTCCTGGAGTTGGTCACCAGGAAACTCACCCTCCCGGGGTTCGTCACCCTCCTGAGTACCTTCAGCATCTTCTCCTTCGCCCTCTGGAAAATGATAATACAGTGAAACCCCTCAAAACCGGACCCTCAGTAAACTGGAATTCCATCTAAACCGGAAGTTTTTCACAGTCCCTTTTAATACATTAATATAGAACAGAACCTCTCTAAAGTGGAAGCTCCTTAATAACGGATTTTTTACTTGGTCTGGTGGGCATCCGGTTTAGAGTGGTTTCACTGGACAATCATAGACAGAACAAAATCGGATAAAATTGTCTTTTTGAACTATTTATTTCTGTTTATTTACCACAACTATATATATTCTGTCTTGATGCTTGAATAAGGTGTTTGTTTAAGAGAAGCAGGTAGTTAAGAAAGGATATCCCACAAGAGTATATTACGTAATTACTGAACCTCAATAACTTAAAACTGGTTCAAACGATCAAGTTCTTTTTTCTGTGTTAACAGATATTTACCACTTTTATGATGAGCTGGTATTATTTTGAATATGGCTGTATGACCAGGTTTTGGTATTTTTGTTATGGTTTCAGTGTTTCCTCCAGAGATTAATTCTAGAGTACACCCTCAATGAGCCAAGAAGCCTATTATCGCTTGTGCCATAGTTTTGAATATAACTTAGGATCTCTCAGATGAATCATAGACAATACTTTTTAACATTCAAACAAAAGTTATAGCTTAAAATTTGAGGGTACACACCCGTATCCTTAAAAATGTTGAGGGTATGCAATTTTACCCATTTTACCCTCTGGAAAAATCCCTGGGCTTTCCTGAAGGATTATCTGTAGCATGAAATTACTTCAGGGCCGACTATAACCAAAATATGCATACCGCCTTCCTCTGCCTCTTCTAGCTTCCTCCGTCTCTCCTCCTCGGCAGCTATTCGAGCCTCTTCTGCTATCCTCTGTCTTTCCTGCTCTTCTTCAAGCCTAAGAAATATTAGTAAAAAACAGGATATTTAAAATATTATATGTTACACCTTACAGCCTGTGGCACAACAAATCATGAATAAATATTTATACACCCATAACTGCACTTCTGGACTCTGGAGATAGTGGGATATCTAAAATGGCAAAAACAGTAATAATTTATGTATGGATGTATGCTCAAATGATGTCACAGCTGAAAGTAACACAACTTTAAGTAAACTAATCTGAAAGTTTGAATTTTGAAAATAGATCACAGACTTTTGAAAATTAAATAAACCTGGTTATATTTTCTGTTTATTCGTAGCACATTATTTGTTATGGAGTTCTATGGAATTGTGAAAATACTTATAGTCAAAATGAAGAGTGCAGGAACATGGTTCTAAACGCTTTGAATCATTGTGCTACTTTACTTTAAGGCTCTGTATTGTAAACTATCATATATATTACAACTCAGTTCTTATGATCGATTGTAATCCTTTGCTTTTGTTATACATGTACAATCAAAAACACATCAGTTAATAAACATGGACTCCTAGGCTCAAATACCGGTTCAACCATCAAGTGAAATCTTGCCACGTAGATTTTACCAGTTGAACTGAAATAATATTGTGACTCCGCTATGCATGCAATCAACCTTTTTTCAGTTCATACTTCCATCAGCTGATATGGTGGTCAGTTTTCACTTCAATGATTTTTAAAGGTTGAACTGTCAACGAGTAATCGGGCCTTAGTTTTCAATTAAACATCAACGGTAATGACATGCAAATGGTCTACATGTCAATACCTCTTCTCTTCCTCTGCTTTCTGTCTGGCTTGCTCTTCCCTCTCAAGCCTGAGTCGGATTTTTTCATCAATTTCGTCACGGTGCAGCATGTAGTATCTCTTGGTCAAATTCTCACTGTTGGTACTGCGATCCTGTAGCACTATCACATCGTCTGGAAGAACACCCTTCTCCATACAAGCATTCCAGTGATCCCGAGTGGATGGGAAGTTATCTAAGATATAGCCACCATTCCTGAAAGAATATATTTAGTTAAATTATACACATGGTTAGAAAATATTATATTTCATGGGTGTTATCAAAATATTTACAGACAGCTGTAACATAAAGTCTTAATAAAAACATTCATATGACAACTTCAATGCATCAGGCCATTACCAAAATATAATTTTTGGAATTGTTTTTGCAATATGAAATTTATAAAACTCAATTTAAAAATATTTTATTCTAACTCTGAAAAACACAAACAAGACTCAAAATCATTTTATAAATTTCAAGCAGCATTTGTGTGATAATCTCTTAAGTATAAAACTATCTACATACACATCTACATAGAGCCAACAAAAGAGTGTCCATAAGGTAGAAAAATGACAACTAACCACATAATATAGGACTATTTGCAGTTATTAATTTAGAAGATTGGGATGAATAAGAAACTAAAAGACAAATTGTTATTGTGACTAAAATTGTTTCTCAGCAAAAGCTAGTCAAAAGTGCATTTTGGCAATGAGATCTATTATAGGACTTTAAATTATTCTTGCCCCTCCTGAATAATAAATTGGCCCCAAAGAAAGCTGACTTCTTAAGGAAGATAACAACTTTGGCTAATTCAAACACCAAATTAGAAAAACGTTAATCATAGGATTAGTGGATCCACAAAAGAAATTAGTGTGGGTGGGTGCACATACATGCACACGTGTATGTGTGCATGTATGCATTTAATTACGACTAAAATGGATGGTAAAATTAAGAAAGCAGATTTGATTTTTATGTTAACCCCACATACATAGCGCCTTCTTCATTGTTGTTCTTCCTCAGTTCTCTCTCTGCGTCTTTCATAGCAGCTTCCATCACTTCAATGTACACCTCGGGTGACAGCTGGGTGATGCTCTTCTCTGCTTCTTTCACTGCAGCCTCGACAATGGCAACAACGTCAGGATGAGTGGCATCAACTTCAGGCTCCGGTGGCTGTAAGTTCTCCTCGTCCGATCTCTCTGTCCCCGTTCGTTCGGTTGATTCAGCCATTTGAGCTGGCTCTGCCCCCTCTGCTGGCTCACTCTGCTCTGCCGGGGCCGTCTCTGGTTCAGCTGCTCCGGGTTCAGTCTGATCCGTTTCCGATGGCAATTTTTCTTCTTTGCTTTCATCTTTGCTCTCGTCATCACTGTCCATTTTTTCTTTTCCTTCTTCTGAAATGCATTTAATTTTGTAAATGAGTAAATTTACATTAATGGAAATGGCAAAATTAGTAGCAATCGTAAATATCAAACAGTTTTACAATGCTCACAACTCCTATTAGTCTTTTATCCAGTTGTATTTACAATTCATATTATCTTTGATATCTACTTCATTTCACAAGTTGTTAATCTGAAACATTTTAAATTTCACATATTGGTATCAAAGAGACTCAGTCACTTTATGGATGAGTAACCAACTGGGTTGTCGATATATACAGGTAATTTTTCTAATGCCCCATTTTGCTTCACTGGAGAAAAGATGTTTTAAAATAAGAACAAAATAGTATTTTAGTAAATTTGCAAAATATGTTTTAATTTTCATGTGTCTGCATCACATATCAGCCAATTAAAGTTATTCTAAAGTTATAAACCATTTAAACATGGGGTTTTTTCCCTCTGGTATTTACAAAACTGCATTCCATCAATGGTTTCAACAAGAGATTAAGTTATGAGAAGCTTCAAAAAAGTTTAATTGGCGTCTTCAAGATATATTAATGGTAAAAGATTGCTATCAGATTGGGAATACACTCTTGGGGAAAGAGGTCTGTAACAGACTTCAAAATATACGGCAGATTATATCTTGATATGAAACAAGACTAAAAAAGGGCAAATAGAAGTTTCTTTTAATATTTCAGAATGTATAATTTTGAATTAATTTATTTTGTCAATCAGGGAAGTATGGGTGCTTATTGCCAACAGATCTTACCTTCCAGTTATCCATGATTATGGGGAAAGCATTTAAGCATATTAATTCAGCATAGAGAAAAAGGTTAACTGAACTGTCCGAGACAATCAAAAAAACATGCAGCATTGAACATAGCCATAACCATGTTACAAAAGTTCATTCATAAATTTAAACACTGTAACAAATCAACATTTAACAAAACTGTAAACTAAGAATATATATTTAAACACCACATAGAGCAGTTATTTAAAGATATATAATTAAACATTTCATGGAAATTAACCTATTAACTCGGTATATAATTTATAAACACTTAACACAACACAATGTTATTCACATAAATGAGTTAAAACATTAAAAACAAAAGCAGGTTATCATTAAAAATGTAAGACAAAAACTTCAAACCAAAGATCTTTCACTAGAACCTGCATATTATCCACGAGCAAAATGTACTAAAAATGGAAGGGCATTATGGTCATAAGCCATATTCATTATTAAATTCATGCAAAACTAATAGCAAAGCTATGCAGAAGGGATGTGATGTACTTTGTCAGATCTCCTTGGGAAGTGGCAGTCCTCCTGTAGACAATGAACCAGACAGTAAATCATGGAATTTATCACAACCTTACCTAAACGTCCCTTAGACTGCCAACTCAACCATAATTTGCAATTCAAGTGAAAACTGACCATCTATCTAGATATTTGCTGTTGATGCAAGAATGAATTTAAACAACATTCAGCACATGAGTAGGTGAGTCATAAGAAAGTGTGTGCAATGCAATTTCTGTTCACACTTGCATCTACCAAAAAATGTAAGATGTCTACTTGAATCAATGGGATATTTGGCCTTATTGCCTCGATTCTACATGATCAACATGTTTCAAAATTCCTTTGAGTAAAATTTAGATTAGTTTCTCCAGGTGCTTTGCATATTAGTTAGTTAGATTAAATTTAACACCAACCATCCAACCAATCAAAGGTACACGTAGCTTCTACTTGTGTGAGTTTTAAACAATTGCTAAAAAAAAACCTTATTCGGTCACAATGAGATCAAACGAAAGACATATTCACTAAGAGAACTCCACTATAAAATAATTTTCGATTTTGTTAATATTAGATGCTAATTTTGCCAACTGACACTTGGTGCTTTTAATTTCATTATTTGTAAAGAACATCGTAGAATATCTGTGTGTCAAGTTTAAGAATTATACAATTAAAACAGTACAAGACATTTTGAGATTTGTAAAATGAAAAGTATAAAAAAAACCACCAAAATATTTTATTGTTAAGCTGCATATTTAATACATCCTCTGGGAATCATTGTAACGAGTTTCAGAAATATTCAGTGAACATTCTAGAAAATAGCCTTTCAAATTTTCAATTGAAACATTATATTTAAAGTGGTTTCATTTTTTTTTACAAATAAAAAATTATAAATTTGAAAAATATATATCTTGTTACATTGTGAATAATGCCCATAAGAATCAGAATTATGAAGTCCACACTATATAAGATAGACTTCAAAATGTTCTACCATTTCCCCAGAAAAATCCATAATTTTCATCATATACCCAGAATTCGAGAATTGATGACAAATATCCTAAATGTTTCTCAAATTCGCTATCATTATTGTTTTATTCATTTCCCATTAAATATATTCACTCTATCGTCTTCAGAGTTATGTGCCATTATCAGGGGAGTGTAAATTGGCTGTATTTACAACTATCATTTGTTATTTTGTAGATGTATGTATAAAAAAAAAAAAAAAGTAATTTTCAGGTGTGTTAAATATTATTTTTAAATTGTGATTAAAATAGAAAATTCTGAAACAATTATCCCATTAGGTTGGTCATCCTGAATGTATTTTTTAAAATTCTAATTGAAAAACAAAAATCTCTTTTACTTTGTGAAGACTGCCACTGAGAACCATTGTATGAAGTTTCAAACCTATCCAATTAAAACAAGAAGATCAAACAATTTTTATATTAAATTTCGATTACATTTTAAAAATTTAATACACATTAACAAATTCAAACATTTCCTAAATATATCTTTGTTACTTTGTGAAAATTACCCCCGTGAATCATGGTATCAGAATCAGAATTATAAAGACAAAACTCCTGAAGATAGACTGTGAAAAGTTTTAATGTTAAATTTCTTTATATATTTCTTCATTTTCAAAAATTCATAAATTAAAAATGTGCTAAATATCTCTAGCTATCAGTTTGTGAAGACTGCCTCTATGAATTATTGTATTAAGTTTTAGAACTATCCAGTTAAATGCTATGACAAGATAGAGTAAAATTATCAAAGTTAAATTTGTTAAATTAAAAAAAAATAAAAAATACTAAATTCTAAAACATATCTCTGCCACTGAAAATAATTATACTGTCTTTAAGAGCTATCGAATTCGAAGATGATAGACTACAAAATTTCAATGATCAATGTCTAATAAAATATTTATATTTAATAAAACAATTTCCAAAATATATCTATTAGTTTCTGAAAACTGCCCCTGATTGAATGATTGTATTAAGTTTCAAAATTATCCAGTCAAAACTGCAGAAGAAGAGGGATTTTCGTTTTTTTCTAGTTAAATTTCAATAATGCTTGTTTTTTTAATTTAATAAAATTAACAAATTCTATATTTTAAACATATCTCTCTATTAGGTTGTGAGGACTGCCACTGCAACTTATTTTATTAAGTTTTAGAACAATCCAGTTAAACTAGGAGAAGAAATTAAAATGTTCAATTTTATATTTAAAAAAGTTAGTACATTTTAAAAATTCGAAATTTCGAAAATACAGATTTTATAAAACTGCTACAGAAAATAATTATATTGTGTTTCACAACTATCCAATTAAATATAAGAAAAGGGACAGGAAAATTTAACTTTTAAATTTTTATATAAACCAAAAATGAGTTAATACAATTTTTTTTTTTAATTCCCAAATATAACTATTAATTTGTGAAGACTGTCCCTGCAATTTATTGAATTGAGTTTCACAAATATACAGTATAAAGATAGACTGAAGATGTTCAATGTTAAATTAAATTTTTTAAATAATTTTTTTTTTTTTTTAATTCTCAAATATATCTGTATTAGTTTGTGACAATTGAACCTAATAATCATTGTACTGAGTGTCAGACATATTTAATTAAAATTCTAGAAGGTATACTGAATTTTCTCAATGTTAACTTTCTACAACAAAATTAATTTAATAAAATCAAAATTCCCTAAATATTATATCTATTAGTTTGTGAGAATTATTATGTTGAGATTCGAAATTTCCTAAATAAATCTCTATTAGTTTGCTACTGAAAATAATTATACTGAGTATCAGTACTATCCAATTAAAACTCTATTAACTAATAGACTGAAACATTTCAATGTTAAATTTTTGAATATCTTTTTTAATTTAATAAAAATGAACAAATTACAAATGTCCTAAATATATATATATTAGTTTTTTGAAACTGCTCCTGAGAATATATGTATCGAGTTTCAGAACTATCCAGTGACAATGCTAGGAGAGGATGGAGATTGAAATTTTCAGTTTTAACATTTTAAAATTGAAAAATAATCAATAATTTATCAAATATATCTGCATTAGTTTGTGAGGATTGCACCTGAGAACCCATGTAGAGTTTCAGAACTATCCAGTAAATTTCTAGGAGAAAATAACCATCATAAATTTCCAATGTTTTATTACTGTCCAATTAAAACTACATGTAGTAGCAGAAAGCAGAATTTCTTCTTTTTTTTAAAACAATTTTCTTCACAAATTCAAGTTTCCCAAAGATCTTTATTAGAAGAATAGTTCTCTATTAATTATCGAAGACTGCCACTGAGAATAATCATGATACCTGCAGAGATACAGCCTTGACTACGATATGGTTTTGTCTATCAGATTCAGAATTAGATTGTCAAAATTCTACAAGGAGATAGACTGCAAATTTCTATTTAAATATTTTTAATTTAATATAAATTAAAACTATCTCTATATAATTTTGAGAAGAATGTCCATTAGAACAACACAGAATTAAGTTTCAGAATAATCCCATTGAAATTCTAGAAGATAAGACTAAGCATTTCAATTTAAATTTTAAAGGAATTTAATAATAATAATAATAATAAAAAGGAAATATTTCTGTACTAGTTTGTGAAATCTGCCATGATAGGAATCATTGTACCATGATTCATGACAATCCAAGCAAAATTCGAGAAGATACATGTAGACTTCAAATCAAAGACCGATGCCAGCCTATCAGTTTTAGGAAACATTTTCTGCTGGTTCTCTCAAAGTGGAGCTTAAAACGTTGACAAAACTAGGTCCTTATTTCGCTCAATATAGTTTACAAATGAAAATTATGTTTTGTATCCACCAAAACATTTTAATGGAACCATGATGAAATAAATTCCATGTCAACCCTCTCAGCAATTATATTTGAATCATGGAACTCTTCCATGTAATAAGATCAGAACTTATCAAATTATTATTAATAATAGGCCCTGTAATAATAATAATAATTATTATTATTATTAACGGTGAAACTAAATAGTTGTGAAAGTGAGTTTTTTTGTTTACAATAAAATTAAAATTAGAATGATAGTCAAAACAGCATTAAACATACTTTAGTGGTCCATGCTTGTTCGATTGTCTTGTTTTTAGTTGTTGGCATTCATAAATAAGTTGTTTAGTAATCAAAGGTGCTAAAGGTAGGAAAGACCTGGATAAATCAATGAATTTAGTTAAGCAGCCAACTCAATTTGGCAGCCACTTGTCATTAAGAAGCCACTTTATCATCTCGCCAATCATCTAAATAAAGAACTTTTTTCAGAATTAAAAAAGAATATTTTTGATACTCCCACAGATAACTGCCTGACACAAGTTTGACTTTTAAATGTAAATTCCAAATCTTATTAGAAAATGCAAAAGGGAAGTCACTCGCGACTCTGGCAACCGAGTTACGTTCATAAGGCTATTTGTTACTTACTTGTGGCGAATCAAAAGGATACCTTGATCCAAATTTGAACTGTAACTGAAATTGTTCGCCTTCGTACAGGGTACTGGGTGCACCATCTAAGTCAATAATCCATCTGAAACAAGGACAAACAAATGTGATAATCTCAAGCTAAACGTTAGCTTAAAAAACAAAAACAGAAACAAATGTATGTTGTTGTTTTTTTTTAATCAATAACGGTAATAGTCTTTTTTTCTTATTAAATATGAATAGTGGTGTTGGAATTTTGAACAGGCATCTTTCCAATAAAGAATATATATATCGTCAATGTCCCTAATTGCGTTATGAATCAAATTGCGTTGTGTTTAGTTTCACGCGCACGACACTCGCAAATTTTATTGCACATGATTTTGTTTTAGCTGTATACATTTGGAGAAGTCGTCTGCACCTTTTAACAAGTTTGTTGACAAAAATGCGGTACAAACAAGTAAGTAAATTAACATAATACTTTACAGACCTCTAAAACCATTGCTTTCACTATG
>JAULBQ010204386.1:0-10460 GCA_032355525.1 Pachydermia laevis
GTGGGTTATGTGGTGAACTGTGATGTCCTAATTTTTAAGTAGGAAGCCCACCGATTATACCAATATAATACACATAACCGAACAATCGGTTGGTTACCTAGATAAAAATCATGTGAACCGGCGTCTGGTTACCCCCAAATTTTGAAATATTGTACCCTGCATAAATATTTTAAATGTTTGTCTTGAACTCGTTAGACTCCAGTCGGGGCGAATCATATAAATCATCTCTGGAGAAATAAAAATTACAATTTTCTTGATCATATTCAAGACATTAATGTAAATGTCCCTACTGTTTGGGAGCACCCTTTTGTCTAGTTCATCATGACAACTCTTGTTCATTTCATACTGGTGAGATTTCTCTGTGATGACTTACTTTTTATCATTGCCTGCGTTACAGTTTGATCATAAACATTGTCCGAGTGAAGGGAATGTGTTAACATTTGCAGCCAACTTGATGAGTTTGAATGTGTGAACAAGTTTAATGTGTGCACGCGTTTCACAGTTTGCAGATCATCAAGTAATAACAATAAAACATTAAGTACTGTGTCAGCAGCCTGTCTGGACTGAGAAATATAACATCAGTGACATGTGGTGCAAAAACATGACTGTAGTATTTCCGATTAGTGTTGTGAAGTTTCTCAGTTTCGGCATGCTGGTCTATCCAGAAAAAATAAATAAGGATTTTACGTTTCTTAAGGAAAAATCATTCCAGTTTCCAGAATTCACAGGATTTTAATACATGGAATAGATATGGGGGAAACTGGAACCTAGGTTTGGTTTTGGTAGGTTCCACTCTAAGATACTTGAGTATTATTGACTTGTTATTTTATATTGATTTTACAGTTTTAAATAAAACGTATTGTCAATTTATGCATGTTCTTCTTCCCCCCCAGATTGCCTGCCCGCCTTGGACAAAGCACTGCAAGTTGTGCAACCGCTGCTTCCAGATGATGGACCACCATTGCTTGTTTCTACTCAAGTGCATCGCGGAGAATAACCACGTGTACTTCATCTGGTTCATCACGGCGTGCGTCGTCTCCATGCTCACGTTTGTAGTGTCCGTCAAATACTACTGCCAGCTCGTCTATGATCTTCATTTTGGAGAAACTCTTCTCGTGTTGTTTCACAGTGAGGGCTGGCTCTTTTCTCTGACGGCCTTGAACTTCATTTCAATATTCTGGGGAGTACAGCTGCTCTACTTTCAGCTGAACATTATTTCCAAGGGATACACCACTTACTTCCAGCCGCGAGAGAACGTTGATATTCTTACGTCGAGCGAGAAGTGTATGAATGTGTTATGTTTCTTGTTCAAGAGAAAACCGTTTGCTGACAATCCCATGTTGAAACAAGAAAGACATTGTTACAACGTGTAACGTTAAACTGTCATAGAGCTGGTGTCGGGTGCACAAAACGCCACAAATGTAGTTTTTCACACAAATAAGTCTTAGTGCATTTCACAATATTTTGTTAATATTATTTCATATATTTATACCATGTTTTATATATTATAAAGTTATTTATTTGTGTATTTGAATAAGTAATGAACAATATGTTGTGTGAAATGTTAGTTATAGGTTTATGTGTGAAACTACAATGATAATGTTTTGGTAAAGGGCCTGTCACACACTACCGATGTACCTCGTCGGGACTAAACCGGAGCACACAATTAACAACGGCGAGAAAATCGGCGGAGCTCCGTCGAGAAAACAAATCACAATTGGCCGTAGCAATACCGATGTAGTACCGGCGTTCCCGTTGTAATACCGTTGTCCTACCGATGTAAGAGCCGATGTGCTACCTAATATGGTAGTACTACAGTAGTAGTACGGTATCACATCGCTAAGAACGGTAGTACATCGTTAATACATCGACAAGACTATGGTATCACAACGGTACCAGTACGGTACACACATTGAGGCCACCGGAGAGCCGCCGATTCATTACGGGGCGGTACCGGTGCTCTACCGACAGTAACGAAGCCATACTGGAGTACTGCCGTTGTATTCCCGTTGCTCGCTCTGGCAGACATTTTTGAGCATGTTCAAAAATGTCTACCGTCGCCTGCCGTTGCTAATTTTTTCGCCGATGTTCTTACGATGTCCTGACGTTGCGCTGCCGTACTAGTACCGATCCCCGAAAATCACCAAATTTGTGCTCCGGTATAGCTCCGGCGAGCCAAATCGGCTAGGTGTGACAGGGCTTTGTAGACATCTCGGCTGTCGGTGAAAACGGAAAGTGGCGAATTTTAGGCCCCATTTGTCTGTGATGATTCAACCATGAGCCGCAGTTCGTACAAACATGGACCAGTTAGCTGTTTAGGTGACCGGCCTCCGTGGCGCAGAGGTCATGCGTTAGGACTACAGGCTGGTAGGTACAGGATTCGCATCCCAGCACCGGTTCCAACCCAGAGAGGTTTTCTAAAAGGCACAATGCGAAGGTGTATGGCTATTACACCCTCTTCTTTCTCACTAGCAACTAACAATTCCCAACAGTCCTGGACAGACAGCCTAGAAAGCTGAGGGTGTGCCCAGGACAGCGTGTTTGAACCTTAATTGGATATAAGCAAGAAAATGAAGTTGCATTTGAAGTTAAATTGTTTTGGTGCATGCGTGTATGAACTGCATTGATGCTACACACTCCTTTACTTCGTGTGACTCGGGAGACTGGAGTTAGCTCAGTCGGTAGAGCGCTCGCCTGATGTGCTGAGGTCGTAGAATCGAACATCCTAAGTTGATATATATGATTTCGATTTCCCCGTTCCAACCAATGGCACAGACTGGTGTATCAAAGTCCGTAGGTATGTAGTGTTTTCTCTGTGAGAGAGTGCATTTAAAAGATCCCTTGCTGGTTTTTTTCTGTCTTATTATTTTGGATTTCATTAACCAGTATGTTCAACGCCAGTATAACTGCAAACAAATAATGTAAAGTGCGTCATTAAAATGTTTAAAGTCCTTTCTTCCTACCTTCTTAACACTCAGAATCGCTGAACATGTTTAATTCATACTAGCATCAACTGATTAAAACATTGGCTGTCAAATTTAACTTGAATCGTAGATCATGGTTGAAGCGTTGACGAGAAATGTGGATGCAGCATCCCATGCGAATATAATGCTCATTTATAATTCAGTATCAGATCAAGCCGACCTTGCCATCCGTATCATGAATGTATTAAGACGGTGGAAATACACCCACGTCTATATATTAAGCTCTTTTGTAAGAGAAACACACACAATAAGGATTCATAAAAAGTAGATCTGATTATTTGATAAGCATTAACAGGTTCCAGTACGTCGTTAAGGCAAGCCAGAAGAGAAATAGCCGAAGATAGTCAAAGCCATTTTACTGTCTCAAACATTGAACACGCAGTTAGCATAAACTTCACTACGCGGATGCGTGTTTTCTATGGCGAATCCCAAACCGCTATGTGTCAAACAACCTAATAGCATATATGTTCTGATTAGTTTAATAATGAAACATATCGTCGGTGAACTAAGAAAACCTCATATATGCACTTTTGGCCATTTTCAGATTTTGGTACCAAAAGAAGCAGAAATGTATTATTTATAATTATGATGTTAAAACGTTCTACATACCCAGCCAATGGAAAACAATGAAAATGTTGTCTGATTAAAACTTCTATTTGAAAGGTCTGTTTTCCGTCATGATTACAACGCATTTACAGTATGATTTCATCCCTTGAAAATGTCTAACAAATAAAGGTAAATTGTTAGTGATAAAAGTGTCTATACTTATAATAATATTAAAGACTCGAAGAGCCATAAACATACCTTTAATAAGCAAACTATTATCTGTAAAATTAAAAACATACTATTAATATATGCCATTTGTGGTAGGCTACATGGTATCGACAAAGCATGATTATTTTCACTCTGTAATAAAAAGTCGCTCTTGTGTGCCATTTAATGCATTTATTTTAAACTACACTGATGACCGAGTTCGCAATGCCTTTGACATTAACAATAACGACTGCATATTACTTTGAAATGAGGTTTAATAAAAGGTGAACATTAAATGTATACGTTCCCCCCCCCCCTTCATTGTCCATTCGTTGACGTGGTGAGGGGGCTTGTATGTCTGTGACCCAGGGACCTATGCCAGTAGGAGCTTTGCTTCTATTGGGGACACTCAAGCTGGACTGGTCAATGGGTAGAGTCTATACTGATATGGACTAAGGGTGAGGTAACCCTAACAGAAACCTCGAGTGCTGAAGTCAGAGGTATTGTGCCCCACGGCACACTCTAATAGACCACACTACCATGCAATAACAACTATTATGAATACATTTCTGGACAATAATAATGCACTGTGATGATCTACAGAGGACCCATATTTTCGAAATTATCTTAGCGTACGATATCGTAAAACTGTCGTAAATAATAACGCCACACGTGTTTTAAATTATTATTTTTAAACTATGTTCGTACACTTAAAAATTAACAAAGAAAATTCGTGGAAAAGAATTTCATTAGGGTGGTGAGCCTGTGTATGTTTATTTCTAAAACACAGTCAGTGAAATATTTCTCTACATTTTAAAACATCTTGTGCAACATAAACCACAAATTGCAGGGGTTATTTGAGAGCCAAAACAGTTATATAATTCGAAAATAGATCTCTTATACAACTAGGCCAATTACCTTCACTTTGATTAATATTATACTGTCACGCATAGCAGTGGCATGTAATTTGATGTAATTTTTGGCTAATCGCTGAAATTAATGACAGATGTCTGAACATTTTAAATGGACTCAAGCACGATGCTTTCCGAAAAACTTTGTCAAAAACACACAACGTGGGCTAATACTTGATGCATAATAGGTATGAGAGCCGAGACTAATAGATTGAATCAGGTCCAGTCTGTCGTAGATTGCATGCATCGGCGCAGTTACCCGCTCAGCTGTGGCTAATTGTACGAGTTATCTAACAGTTCTTGTTTTCAGTTCACTATAACAAAGAACCATCCCATCATTAGGTTAAGCTAATTAGGCAATGCTGAAAGAATCTATTTCTTGTTTTTCTCTTTTTTTTATAGTTGATTCCATGAAACAAAACCCATACAAATAAATGCCGCGTTTACATTTGCTTTATATTCATGTGATCTACAGTTTTAGGTTATTTATTTATTTCAAACTTATTTTCGTGCTTTATACAATAAAGGTTCAAGCACGCTATTCTGGACACACACCTCAGCTTTCTGGATTATCTGTCCAGGAGAGTGATTAATTGTTAGTTGTTAAGTGAAAGAGCAAACGCTGTAGTGGCCAAACACCTACCCATTGGAGCCGGTCCCGCGGGAAGCGAACCCTGTACCTACCAGCCTCTAGTTCGATCGTCTGACTATTGCGCCACAGAGGACGGTCAGTTTTAATTTTACTATAATTATTTTCGTACTTACACATCTGACCTTACTTGGCTCTCGGTCCGGAACAGTGGTCGATCGAACACAGAGACAAAGTTTGCAGCAAATTAGTACACGGCGGTTAGCTGGATTCGTTGATACTAATTAATGTATTAAAGAGTTGTTGGGGAGGCCTATGACTTTACGAACAGATGCCACATATGCTTGCTAATGTCTTGCCTATATTTGATATCGTAAAACTGTCATAACGATGTCATTTGATTGTTTACGTCATCATCTACGACAGTTTTACGATATCGTAGAGCTAAGATAGCTTCGAAAATCGGGGCCTTGTATACTCCCTTGTATCATACGAGGACTATATTCACTAGTAGTGGCCTGGTGCCCATGGCAAGTGGTTTTTAGCCTTGGGCCACCAACTAATGTATCTGACCATGCCCTATGACAAGTGAAAAAGTAAAAAAACCTCGAAACATATCAGTATTGCACTGGCTTTATATATTAAAGTTTATTGGGCAAGTACATTTTCATTCACGGCAAGTGAATTAATAACATGCATCGGCCCTATGGCAAATGAAACATTTATTTTCTTGAACCCCTTAGTACGAGTCACAGCAGTGTGTGATGGAAAGCAAAACACATGTATTAACTAACACCACATTGCTGCTACTTTGTATCCTTGGGGAGGGTGATACAACTAATACTATGGATGACTGACAGTTGACCTACAAAACAGTGCACCTACAACAAAAGAGATTTAGTTTGCTGTCATGTGATTTACTAAATTGGTGGGGCTTAGTCTTGTCTTTATGTTTTGCATTTCATTCACCTTTTCTGTCATAGACATGGCGCCAAATATTCTAAGTTGATGCCGTGTGCAGAATACGTAATTCTCATTTCAATTAGCTGAATCGACCTCTATTTTTATCCTTTGTTTATGTCAGATTTATGTTAGGTTATCCTGACATGAATAGGATGACACTAGAGGACAGCGGGGCTCCATTTGAATATCAGGACGCTAATTTTTATAACACTATTGGATAAGATTTGTGTTTATTCTCACACTACAATCTATCCGAGAAACGTTTTGATGAGCATTGACCTCGTGTATAATCAAACGCGTTTACTTTATGTGTCATGTTTAATTAAAACGAATGATTGTCGTGTAATTTGTCTCACATGAAAAATGAATCTGGGCTAGATTTGCACATTGCTCGAAATGCATGTACATATAGCTAGAAAACCCTTTACAAAATCCAATACGCTGATGGACGTCAATGTTTGAAGTTCCTGGCTGAATATAAAACAATACGACTAGTTTGAATCAAGTGACTCTCGATATATTGTTGACATCTTCGGGACCCCCGTTAATTGAATACGAGACAGAATATAGTATGTTAAACTAGCGATTCAATGTTGTCCTGCAGTTAACTAGCAAACACGAGTGAAAGCGAAGCTTTGTTAAACATCAGTTGACATATCGTGTTGATAGGTCACGGGCATGCGCAGTTGCGTCCATGGCCGTCCACACGTCTGGGAAAATGTCCTTGACGCAAGAAGAACAAATATTGTAACAGGACTAGACGTGAAAAACCTTTTACTAGATTACAATAGAGATTTGAAGAGCTATTGTGATTTAATAACACATGTGCCTACCACGGCTTGTGTAACTGTAGTGTGTGTACATGTTTGGCAACCCGACAATTAGAGTCTCGTTTCACAACACCCTGGAATCTAATCGGTGTGGAGACTTGGTGCTGGTGTCTCGCCTAGTCATCCTATAACTACGTTTCATACCCTGCTAGATTTAGGGGTGGTATCACTCCCCATAATTGTAAGACATTTTTTTTTAATTCAGTTTAAAATCACCGAATAATCCAACAAATAGAAAAAATACAAAATTATGCCGAACTCTGCGCCACCATTTCCAAATTTACTGGATGCGAACCTCTGATATGCATACGTGAAATAGATGACAACTACTACACCATAATAATATATTTAAATAGTTTTAACTATTGTCAAAATATAAAGTTTGTATATCGTATTAATGTTTCACTTCCGGTTTCGCTTGTTGGGGGTTTTCCCGGTCGTTTGCAGATTAGTTTTATTAGTCCTATCAGTATTATGTATTTTCAGTCTCAATTTCTTGTTTGTTTACTCGGTTATGAACTGGTACACTAAAGGCAGTCGCGGCGCACGGTTCTGTCTATGGAAAGTGTACTTAAAGAAGCCTTTGCCACTACTTCGGTAAACGGAGCCTATGAAATGGCAGAAGCGAATTTCCTCTCATTATTTGAGTTGTTCTTAACTACGAAAACTAAATTTGGTGTCATGATAAACACAATAGTTCTTCTTCATCACTATCGTCGTCGTCATCAGCATCATCATCATCATCATCAACAACATCATCATCAGCATCAACATCATCATTAACATAACCACCATCATCATCAGCATCATCATCGTCGTCGTCATCGTCATCATCAGCATCATCATTAACATAATCACCATCATCATCATCATCATCATCATCATTATCAGCAGCAGCAGCATCGTCATTAACATAATCATCAGCATCATCATCGTCGTCGTCATCGTCAGCGTCCTCCTCCTCCTCATCATAAACATATTTAAGGTTATCTTTGTTGCAACAGCTACACGTGTACTCGTACACGAGCTATCTAGATACTCTTTGAATTGCTATCGGAGAAACAGAACATATTTCAAATCAAGCGTTTGATCGTGTCTGAGGGGTAATATCGATCCGTTCGTTCCCCGTTCCCGTCTCAACAAAAAGACTCCCACTGATAAACCAGACACCAGTGAAAGAGAAGGACACGTCTACAGTTGCAAGGTGATGACGGGCCGGAGCTAAACGATGACACGAATAAAACTGGTGGCTTCATTTCTGACAGAGTTATTCACCCATAACAGCTAATTGAAAGTGTCATTGCCTCTGTCTATAACAATCGACTGTTGTCTGGCAGTGAACGAGACTTTACCGCCACATCTGCGTAACGGTCATCTGTCAAATCCGTCCCTGACTCGCGCGTCATTCGGTTGTTGATAACCTTGTCCCTGCCCTTTATTTTCATTTCAATAAATCAACAAAACTCGTCGGTCCCTTGGTCATTGAAAGTCCTCCGAGAGCACGCCCTGCGTTTAATTTGTTATTTAGGATCATATATCAAAACTACATTACACTTAGGCAAATTACGCGGGACACACAACGAGGTAGACAAATGAAAAATGGATGAACAGTGGAATTAAGGAAGAACCGATGGCCTGACGTTTTCCTTTTTCAGTACTACACTATTGGTGATTAGCCTTCAACACGGGCGACGTCCCGAAACTGATATTCTTGATGAGCGTCCAGTACCTTTTCACAGTCCACTCTCGTCCGTTATTGCCTTCTATGGGGCAATCAAGTGACAGTAGCAATTACTTTCCCAGCGGTCAGTCTGGCTGTCATTACCGCGTTTATAGGTAACGTTATGGTAAAACGCTTTATGAGCCTATTCGCGATTTTTGCCTGTGAATTCTTGAAAATACAATTATGAAATGTACTAAATATGGCAAGAAGTATTTTATTATGTAATGACTCTCAACACATTATAATTACGGTTATATCCATGGCGGGTATATGCTTAGTTATACGATAACGTGAATGGAAACTCGCTCCTACTACTCAATGGGTTAATATGTCCGATTTAAAAACAAAGGATCTTTTGTGTGTATTTTTCAATAGGCATAATAGTGCATACCACAGTTTTGGCATACTAGTCGTGGGGCACTGGTTGGAACAGGAAATATCGAATGATACAGATTCATTGATGAGATTCGATCCTACGACCTCAGCACCTCGAGTGAGCTCTCTGCCGACTGATATAAGTCCTGCCCCACCAAAATGTCAAAGCGCCATAAAGGCAGAAATGTCCAATTTATATTGGCAAAACATAATTATCACTTCATAGAAAGAAAACGAATTCACACTAACATGACATTAAAACAAAACAAAAATTAATCAAGATTTTACCTGGACAATAACGATTTATTCAGAATAAAACAATAAAAACCTATACGCTACAGCATGTCCAGTTTACAGATTCAAGAATTTAATTCGTCATATATATTTATGAATAATGTGGAGGTCTTTTGTTTCTGGTTTCATGTTCAGTCTGTCACAAAGACCTGCACGTTCCCATCAATTGCATCACCATTCTGACGGACCGAAATATTCACCCTAATCCTACCCCTAAACCATAAATCTAACCATAACTGAAACCAAACACTAACCTATATCAATCTCAAGATAACCACCTAACATAACCTAACGCTAACACAACCTTATTTCTAACCCAGTACATTGTAATATATTAGTTACCTTTCAGTTCTATTTCAGCCTGGTTTGCTCTAATGTCGTGTGTCGGAGTCATGGCTCAATGGTTTGGTACAAGCGGCAAGAACAAAACAACTCGAATATGCCAGGTTTTCTTTCAGAATACCACAGACACGTCTAGCATGGCAATGCTCAGTTCACCAGCCGCATGTTGTATGTATGCTTGTGGTTTTAGTGGGACGTTTTCATTGTACAATTTTAATTTGTCATTTGAATTGCCTCAAAATGATGTTGTATGTGTAATGACTATGTCACAGTTTTTCCCGCCGCAGATCACCTGTGGTGAAAGTAGATCTCCTACAGGCTTAATTGCCAGCTGTGATATCATGCATTTTCTTTTCGTTGTTAGATAGTACCCTCACGTTTCAAATCCTGAATCGACACCCTCCAATCCATTTACTATACTTCCTGTTTTATTCCTGAAGATTAAGAGAGACAGACTTTTATTAATACTGTACCTTTAACATCGGAACAAAAACAAATTTGTATGTGCATTTTGTAAATGAAGGGAGCGGGATCTAGCTCAGTGGATAGAGAGCTCGCTTGAGGCGCTGAGGTCGCAGGATCGATCCTCCTCAGTGGGTGTCTTATATTGGGCCATTTCCCGTTCCAACCAGTGGTCCACAACTGTTTCATCAAAGGCCGTGGTATGTGCTGTCCTGTCTGTGGGAAAGTGCATAT
>JAULBQ010205497.1:0-10453 GCA_032355525.1 Pachydermia laevis
ATTTTCTACAGACATTTCACGAACATTTTATAATTATACATACACAGTAATTTCTATAAAATCACAGAAATCCGCAATAAGAAGAGGCCGTTTGTTACGCTCTATTTTGAATGTTAGGGAACCTCCAAACCTAGTTTATTACGCAAGCTCTAATTGGTCAATTATATTTAGTTGGCCGTATTTCATGCGCGCCGTATTTCATACCACACCGTCACCAAAATAAAAAAAATTGTATAATTTTATTTCATTGGTCCTATTAAATAGCATTTGTATATAAATCTGAACAGCAAAATCATTAATATTTACAAGAAACTACCGATGAACGTTTTGTGGCGTACTTCTAGTTCAAGCATCGAATATCATGACGTCGTGTTTGAGCTTCAGCAAAACTTTCACAAATGGTAAACACACCAGTAGTTGTCAAGTCAATTACTATCGAGAAAAAGTATGTAAAGAATATAACAATCAGTTACATAACAAAATGTTTTTGCCGGTAGACGCCTATCCGTAAACTAAATTTGATAGTCGAAATTCGGTAAAACTAGATAGCTTTGAATTTATGTGAAACTGATAACTCGCATAACACACCAGACACGTGTGATCTCTAGTTAGGTCAGGAAATTTACGCGCACTGATATAGTAGTGGTGTTTGTAGCGGTTCATATGAAACTACCACAGCATGATCAGCACAATGTTAACGTTTTTAGACAGAATACTATCCACGCGTAAATTTTCACAATTGTTTCCTCATATAAATTTCATTTAGTAAAAATACATGATTAATCGTGAAGCCATATACATCAGAAAATGTTAGAACCTTATAAAACCCAAAACTAATATATTGTGTGAAAATGTTTTCCTCAAAATAAATGCCACTGTAAAGCAGTAATCTGATAGAATTCAGTTTTAATATTTTAAATGTTATTTCAATTACAACTTTGATCAAACTAAGTTCCACCTATCCATCTACTTAAATGTACAGAACGTTATTACTTTTAGTGGTTTAAACAGAATAATAACAACACGAGATGACCTAGTATGTTCGTAAACTTGTGTCCAATTCTTTTAAAGTAATAGTTTTGTAGATACTAAATAAAAGAACTTTCCTTCTTGTAATACTTGAACAATTTTCCATTATTCAGTGGGGTTTTGTTTTATTAAAATATCAGTAACTCTTTAAAAGAAATCAACATATTTTGTAATATTATTAATATACATGACTAAATTGTTGACAGGTACAATTTTATTTATGACGGTCACAAACGTATTGACATAGGACATTTTGACGGTCATGGTCAAAGAAATTATTTCCAAGCTTGTTATAATAAAGATCATCAGCTAGTGACGTCAAATGAAGTAATTATGCAATTAGTTTTATGTAGTAATGAGATGGATAGCCATAGAGCCTACTTTTAGTGGATTTGACAGGTTGCATAATGATGAAGTCTGATTAGGTGCCATGTAGATGTCGAATGACGTAATTATGAAATCTTATACTATTAGTATTACATGATTTAAATTGTGGAGTTACAACATTATTGGTTAATTTGGTCGAACATTTTTTGTCAAATTCAAGTTTCAATTTGCCAAACCAATTAACGGTAAATAAGTGAATTATTTCTGTGATATATTTTCTTATTGATTATAGATGTCCAAGTCTGGATACAATTATTATTAAACTTTCGTCAAGCACAGTATATTGACTGTATTTCTTGTTGTTTACAGTGTGGATTTAGGGACATATGGTTTTACTTCTAGTAATATCAACTTAATTATGCAACCTCTCTCCATTCCTTTATGTGGTGAGGGGGGCTTGTATAGCTATGCCAGCGGGAGCTTTGGGTTCTGTTAGGGACACCCAAGCTGGATTGGTCAATGGGTCTAGACTGATATGGACTAAGGGTGAGGTAAGCCTTACAGAAACCTGGAGTGCTGAAGTCAGAGGTATTGGGCCAGATGGCACACTCTAATAGACCACAATACCATGCAATAGCAACTATTAAACAAGTATTATGACTACATTTCTGGACAATAGTGATGCACTGTGATGATCTACAGCGGACACTATCGTTAATAATATTAATAATTAAAAATAGTCACTCAACACGTGGTCAAGCGAACGAAGAGAAGAACTATGCAACTTCTTAATGCTACTAGTACTACAACTTATTTGATTTAATAATAATAGAAAGAATGATGAATGAAATTTCAAATATTAAAAGAAATGTTTTTTGAAGTCTTGTGTTTGTCTATATTTTCAGAAGTTCATCAAAAGTTGAGGAGGCAGCTGAGCTGTATGTGAGAGCTGCCAATGCTTTCAAGATGGCAAAGAAATGGGCTGGTAACACTTGAATTTATTATACGTCTTGTGACGAACACACATCCAGATTGCACAGAATTATTGTTCTCAGTAGAGCATTGGTAAAATCACAGGACCGAAACTATTTAATTTTGACCTTTATCATGGAGATGGGTTTATATATTAAACAGACAAAAACATTATATTTAATATTTATTTTTTCACAATGTTTTATTTCATTGTTAGGTAAGAAATTCAAATTCATCTTTGCAAGACAGACAGTTGCATAAGATTTAGAGCCCTCATTATTTGTACTTTTTATATTTTGTGACATTAATTTTTGTACATAATAAATATTTTATTGCCCCAAAAATCTAGATCCATTGATAATGCAATCATCTTACAAAATGCACAACATATCACACACATATTATACGGTGGTTTATTATTTTGTACATTAAACATATTTACCGTAACATTTTAGAAATCATTTTTTATGTTTTGAAATTTCAGCTGCTGGTGATGCATTCTGCCAAGCAGCTCAGCTACAACTTAAAGCGACCAGTCGCCATGAAGCCGCCACTCATTTTGTCGATGCTGGCACGTGTTACAGAAAGGCTGACCCAATGGGTAGGTAGCATCGGCGGTGACAACTAGGAACTAGTTGCTCATTGATGTTGACATAATAAACACCAACGTTCATTCAGGCTGTCGCTAATAAAACTTTAAAGTCAAGACTTTAATAAGGTTTGAATGGTGGTGTCATGATGTTAGTCTCCAAACTTTGTGCATCTCTCAAGATTGTAACTTGGCAATTTAGCTGTTAAATCATTATTAAACACAAGCCTTGGGGTTCTGTAAGGCCTTGCTTTGTTAAAATGCATGTTCAATGTTTTAATACACCTTTGCCATGGGGCTGCTGGATTTCATTATTCACATGCCATGAATTAAAATTTAATTGCTCAATAACATATATACATAAAGCCAGCGTTTTTTTACTTGTCATTGGGCATGGTCAAATAATTATTTGGTGACCAAACCCACCCCCCCCCCCAACACTTGTCATTGGCATCAGGCCACCATATTCGAGAAGCCCTGCATCTAATGTAATTGGAATTGAAGCACAGTTCTTGTTATATGTTTAGTTTCACATTTTGAACGAACGAAAGATGTGATAATCTAATTAATGATACTTGTTTTAACTTTTCTGCACACACTCTTGTCTTTCAGAGGCTATTAACAGTTTCCGCAAAGCAGTTGAAATATATACAGACATGGTAAGTGGACCATTTAATAATTAACTGCTTCGAGTCAGTGACAAAATTATTGCAGTGTAACAGTAGCGTTGATCATATTCATATGATTTTGGGTAATGGAAGTGGGTCGCTGGTATCAGTGGGGCAGTTGTTAGATGGTTATGAGGTTTATGACTGGGTTGTTATCTCAGTAGTGCATCCGACTCAGAATGTTAGGCTCTCTCATGAATCATATTAAAGTCTGTACTGAACAAAAAGTCCAGCTATCAGATTCCAAGTTATAAACATCAAATATGCAGTTTTCTTTAATATTGCATTTAATTTGGACAATTTGCTTAAGCAAACGACTACGATTAAGTAATCTTTAAAATGCATTAATTCTTTGACAATGTTTACTCCTATTGTTTTTGTTTTGACATTATAAACAGCACATTTGGTTCTTTGTGGTAACGTATTTGTTTCTTTTTCCAGGGTCGGTTTACTATTGCTGCTAAACACCATGAAAAAATAGCAGAAATATATGAAACAGAATTGGTGGACATAGAAAAGGTTGGTCACCGAACTTCTCATATTATAGTAACATTTGATTTGATGAACAAAAACACCTAAAATTTTGCACATATTTTATCATTATGTTATAACATATTTTATAGTAATATTAATAAGAATACTTCTTGTATATGAAATGGCTTGATAAATTTGGTGTTTCTGTCGCCAAGGAGGTGTTTGAAGAAACATTTTATAATTACAACCTATTGTATAGCAACATGGGCTAGTTATTTGTTGTTGGCACTTGCAATTTTCTGAATATTTTAAACAATGATCTGGTTTTATTTTCAGGCAATAACTAACTATGAGCAAGCCGCTGATTATTTCAAAGGAGAAGAATCAAACAGGTGAAATTTACTGAATCTCATTTAGTATTTATTTGAGAGAAAAAAAAGGAAACCCACATCACTATTTATAGTTATGGCTAGCCTAGTGATACTCTAGTATAAAAATACATACGTTATATCTTTGATGTAATACCAAGTGATGTACCAAAGTTCTTTTCGTTCGCTTGTTGATGACACGTCGAGGTCAGCAGTGACTGAACAATACAGTCCTCTGGTCAGAAATGTAGTCGTAATATCTGTTGGTCTATTAGAGTGCGTCTGACTTCAGCACTCAAGGTTTCTGTTAGGGTTACCTTACCCTTAGTCCATATCAGTCTAGCCTCTACTAACTGACCCATCCAGCTTGGTTGTCCCTAGCAGAAGCCAAACGTCCTGCTGGCATAGCTCTCTGGGTCACATAGACATACAAGCCCCCTCACCAGACTACGAAGGGGATGTACCAAAGTAACTTTTGCATTATATCAAGTTAGAGTTGGGGGTGCTGATATGCAAACTCGGAAATGTTTAGCTAATCAGCAAAGAACCTAAAAATGTCTTTATATATCAACATGGAGTCATTGCTGCTAAATACTTAAATAATCTTGTCAAAATATCCATGCTTTAGATTTTTCACAGTGACCACTTGGTTCATTCATAAATGTGCTACATTGTTGGGGAAACTAATTAGGGGATATCAAAATATCAATGATCTATATAATTTAATCTATTTAACCTAATCCTTCAAAAATTGTCTACTAGTTGCACAATAATAGAGCACTCAATAAAAGTGTATTAATTTGTTGACAATAGATAATCGTTCTTGGATAAACAAACATTAACATATATTATCTTTTTGTTTCAGTTCTGCCAACAAATGTTTGTTGAAAGTAGCTCAGTTTTCAGCTCAGCTTGAGCACTATGAAAAGGCCATTGACATATATGAACAGGTACATAATATTATTGTAATAGTGTTCTGAATCTTCTATCGTCTGACACATCTGATAGGAGAAAGTAATATTTTTATTTTAACATATAACTATGATACAAAAGATTCTTCATAATTTTAGTATCGTTATTTGAAACATATTTTGGAGGAAATGTCTGCAATTACTTCTGCATTTTTACAGAATTGTTGAGCTTTTGAATTTCAATCTGACATGAGAAAAGTTTGAGACACTTGGTGTTAATATGACTCATTGGAATTGTATTTTATATTGGGAAACTGAGGATGTGCTTAAGACACAGAGACAAATGGTTGAACATTCATGTGTCAAATTATTAATTGATACATTGGATGTTTCATTTTAATCCTTATCCTATAAGTGATATACAGTCAAACCTGTGTTAAGCAGCCACCCAAATGAGTGATACAAAGTGGCCTCTTAAGACAGGTGGCTGCTTAATACAGGTCCATGTGTACTATATTAGGTGATTTGGGAGAATTGAAAGGTAGCCTCTTAACACAGGTGGCTGCTTCATACAGTGGTTGTTTAACACAGGTTTGACTATCAAAGATGTCCATGCATGTGTCAGTGTAGTTAAATCAAATTGCAGTGCAAATAAATCATCCACTACGAGACAGCAGCTGGTTTATCATATGCAATAATTTAAAAAAATTATGTAGTTAAAATAGTCTCTGTCTTAAAAACCATACATGATAAAAAGAACACAGTGTTCATTATTCCCAACGTTTCGTTAACAAACTCCAGATCTTCTGTGGAAATTACATTGTTTAAACTACTAGGAACATTTCTCTGCAGATTGCTGTCGCTGCAATGGATAACAGTCTGCTTAAGTACAGTGCCAAAGACCACTTCTTCCGGGCGGCGGTGTGTCACATGTGTGGAGCCGACCCCCTCAACACGCGACTCGTTCTGCAGAAATACGAGGAGATGTTCCCCGCGTTCTCCGACTCAAGAGAGTGCAAGCTTTTAAAGGTGACTTCACTTTCTGGGCCTACAAGACTCTTAGACTTCATATGCTGTCGAATATTGAGACAGATGTAGTCATGATTAAAAGTTGTTTTATTCTTGAATGCTTGGTGTGTGTGTATCAGCAGTCTGACTTAAACATTATTTGATTTAAACCTGGCCGTATATGGTTAAATTATTGATTTGTTTTGATGATGCATGAAGCAAAAACTGCATCGTATTTTAATCATTCCCAATATGTCATACTGACATTACAAAATCAAATACTGGTAGTATTTTTGTTTTCATTATTTACAAACATTTTATCCTTTGAAATTATGTAGTAGTGAACAAATTTACTTCAATGCTCAACTGAATATGACGATTGTATTTTTTCGTTTTTAGTCGTTACTGCAGGCGTGCGAGGATGAAAACGTGGAAGCCTACACCGACGCTCTGAAAACGTTCGACAGCATGTCTCGGCTTGACCCGTGGCTCACCAGCATGTTTCTAAAAGTGAAGAACACCTTAAGCTCGGATGAGGAACTGTGTTAACTTGGAGACCGATACGTCTGTACACGATGTGGCTACAATGTGCAGAAAACACTTTAATTTATTGTAGGCAGTGGTATCTGCTACAGATGTCACCAGTGATTCACGTTGATGATATTCATTCTTTGTAGATTTACAGTAACTTGATGATCATTTTGAATCATTTGACTTTAGACCAAGCTAAACAATAAAAATATGCATAACCAGAAGGAGAAAAAAGCTATTAAAAAAGTATCTACTTCGTCTTAGCAGAGACTAAACAGTAACAAACATAACATAGTCTTATAGGGAACCAGTATATAGAAGTCTGATAATAGTCCAGAAACAGATTAAATATGGGATGATTGCTATTTGGAACATTCCTTAATGATTTTGTTTTCAGTCCAACATTTTGTGTTAATGTCATTCCAGGATGGTTACACATTGACATGTATATGAGAGATACGGTAGTGGTTTGAATATTTTAATTCCAATTTATGTTTGATTCCATAAACAGACAAACTGAAAGTATATAATTCTTTTTAAATTTTCATTTCTATCACTATGAAAATAACAAACACCAATGTTAATTAATCAGGAAATAAAATTCAAAAAAGGATTTGGTATGGCTGTTTGAATGTTTTACAGAGATTTTTTCTGTTATGTACATAAATGATAAAACATATTGTTATAAACTGTCATCAATGTATTCTATTTGGTAGCACATAGAATAGTTTTATTTCAATGTACATCACTAAGACTTTTTGACAGTTACAAAACCTTGTAGTGTCAGATTAAATGTTTTTGCATGTTTTCTGAATTCACTCATAATATTAATTAATAGGAGTCCTTCAATCACATGATTGTTGTATAATAGCTTAGTTGTACTTTAAAATTAATCATCTTGTTATCTGGTGCATTCGAGCCGGGATTGTTTTCTGTTCCTAAGCTATTGATGTTCGTTAGAATAGGTACAGTTAGTTTACCAGTTCCGGATCACTTCACACAAAACTGTGAATTCTATCAACATGTGTCCAATTCAGTTGAAGTAAAGTTAATAGCGATAAAGATAATCAACCATATAAATGAAATTTTATTTTTAAAAATTAATTTAGTTTGTATTTGACACGAATAAAAGTGTTGTTCGAGCAGACGTACTTTCCGTAGTTCCGGGTCACTGTCACCAGTTCCGGATCATTGTTTTTTTTAAAGTGAGATATACCTCTAAAGACAAATTTCCTACCATCTTTGAACTTGAGCTACACACGTGAAAACTTCCTAAATTATTTTGTGTTCATTCGCATCCCTGTGCTGCCCTCACCCCCGATGACGCTCCTGAATTGGACCTTCCTAAAAATCGATTGGAATTTAATGGCGGCTTCCACTGACGTCATGTTGTTCAGGGGTCGTGTTAAAAATAAAAAGTGCCACGCGCACTTGTGATACCGGAAGTAAATCAGTTTTTATGACTGAAGGAAATTTGATTTAATAATTTATTTAGAACTTTTGAGAAAAACCCTCCCTGTAACTGGCGTCGTCTGCCCCATCTAGCGGTAAAAAACATCACATATTATTTCCGTCAGTGCGTGATTCGGAACTGGTGACGAATGGGTATCCTGTTTGAAGACTTATAGTAAGTTATTTGTAGCACCACTTGTTAAGAAACTCGCCATACATAATTTATATATACTTACCCTACATGTTTCACGAAAAAATATATTAATTAATGAGAAACCTACAAGAAACTTCCATTTCAATTTTCAAACGTTACTTTTTGCATGGCGTCCGCATGTGCTACTGTCCAACAGTGCTTATGTATCCGTGCTCGAAACAAAAACAAAAACAAACACTGCATATATTTATAAATTTTATTAAAACTGCAACACATATATAATATAAAGTTTGCATTTCAATAGTCTGAGATCAGATACAAAATCCCAAACAGAACAAAAGCAGCCACAAAGAGTGTGCAGTATTCGGACAGCACGCGTCCTTTAAAGGGCGATGGACGACGGTGTCGGACCGCCTCCACACTGTTGGTGTACACTTCTCGACACGCATGCGCAGCGCCGTCCCAAGCCCCGGGTCCGAGCAGTCGATACTGTACCGGAAACGCTGGTCCAAAGAAACAACTAAACGCAAGCTTTGGATCCGTCCAGAATAAATCCCAAAACTTTGGTTTCACTCCAAGCTCAGTCGCTATGTCATCTCGGATCAGAAGGGTTGGAAACTGAAATAATAATGTTCAAATGATACACAGTAAAACACCTCAGTGAACCGGAATTCCCTCTAAACCGGACGTTTTTCGCAGTCCCTTTTAATACATTAATACCAGACTTTGTACTTGGTCCCGTGGGCGTCTGGTTCAGAGAGGTTTCACTGTACATGTTAAACGTTTCCTAAACTACATTTTTAACTAGAGTGCACATTGTAGAGCGCATGTCTCAGCCAAGCTGAGCCGTCCTCATTCTGACATATGTATTTAGTAGAGGAAACCTGATGCCGCCACATAGGCTACTCTTTCCGATAAGCAGCAAGATGTCTTTTATATGCACTTTCCCACAAACAGGACAGCACATACCATGGCCTTTGATGAACCAGTTGTGGACCACTGGTTTGAACGGAAAATAGCCCAATTGCAGACATCCACTGAGGAGGATCGATCCTGCGATCTCAGCACCTCAAGCGAGCTCTCTATCCACTGAACTAGACCCCGCTCCCTACATGTGATAAAGGATTGGCATTAAACATTCTAGCCAGGATAGTGAGGTAGGCCCGGAAGAGACACAGATAGGCAACATGGGTGGTGCTTGTCAATTATTTGACGTTTTCAAATTGCACCAGTAACGGGTAACTAGTAACACGAATCCGACGTTGCATGATCCTGATTACACTTCTTCTTTTCGTTCGCTTCATGACTACACGTCAAGGCCAGCGCTGACTATGAACGATACTGTTATTTGTAGATCACTTCTTGTGCTCACTAGAAATGTAGCCATAATAGCTGTTGATGCATGGTATTGTGGTCTATTAGAGTACCCCATGCGGTCCAATAATTCTGACTTCAGCACTCGATGTTTCTGTTAGGGTTACCTCACACTTAGTCCATATCAGTCTAAACTCTACCCATTGACCAATTCAGCTTGGGTGTCCCTAACAGAAGCCAAAGCTCCCACTGGCATAGCTCTCTGGGTCACTGAGACATAAAGCCCCCTCACCACATCAAGGAATGGACTATGAAGGGGACCACAGAGATTATGAGAGGGGAAACCTGCAGTCATCACGCTATGCATTACTCTTGCTGAAAAAGCAGCAAGCATATTTTATATTACAGCAGGACAGTACATACCACAGTCTTTGATATACCAGCCTACATGGCGCAGTGGTCAGACGTTCGGACTATGGGCTGGTAGGTACAGGGTTCGTTTCCTGCAGTACCACCTGCAACCCAGAGCGATTTTTTAAGGGCCCATTGGGTAGGTGTATGGCCACTACACCCTCTTCTCCATGGTATGTGCTGTCCTGTCTGTGGGAAAGTGCATATAAAAGACCCCTTGCTGCTTATCGGAAAGAGTAGCCTAT
>JAULBQ010206607.1:0-10450 GCA_032355525.1 Pachydermia laevis
TTATAAAAATTCATCTTGACTTTTTCGGACACATTTGGCAACCTTTTTCCTAAATAATTCTGGCTCTTCACGCCAATCTTTCTGTTAAGAAATAATAAAAAGATGCATACAAGATAAAACATCTAAAACATAGATCAGAATCTTATTGTACCCAATAAACATACATTAACTGGGAAAATCACCAAAAGTTATTTTTAAAAGGCAGTTCATAAAATACCTAATAATACATAAAAATATAAGATAAATAATGTCAAAGGATTGATTAGTCAGTTAAACGTTATTCTTTGAACTGCCTACACTTGTGTTCTGACAAGTATGTCCTTGGTTTATAGTAGCCCAGCCAGTCTGGTCAGTAATGAACCTCAATGGATATTTTTATTTCAAGTTTCTTCATTAAAAACAATTTTAGCAAGAAAAACAAGAAGTTTAGTATCTAGGTTAGAATTTATCAATAATGTCACTGTAATAATTGATATTTTGCTGAAAAATAGTTGTTGTTTGGGCAGCATATTGAAAACAATTTCTGCTCATATACATACAGATGAATCTCGTTGGCTCGAACACTGTTGGTACTCCGGAAAATGTTCGACCCATCGAGTAGTTCGACCTAACCGTTTGAGAGTTTACTTAACAAAAACAAATTGTGACTTCAGTTTTTATTCGAGTGTTGCAGTGCATTCGACCCTTCCGTGTTCGAGCCAACGAGCTTCAACTGTATACATGTTATGAGATTTCAACCTACAGCAGCATCGACATTAGCAGGAGATTCGTCGTTGGGGTCGGCCAGCATGGAGATGACGCTGATGAGGATGGTCTCGACGGTGTGCACGGGCAGCCAGCGCTCAGACGCCTGCTCGTACCCATACTTGTCATCCCCCGGCTCGTGCAGGATCGAGATGCACACGTTGCCCTCCTTGTCAACTGCAACACACAACACAGTTAGTCTTACACAGTGACGGGTGTAGTGTTTGTGTAACCAAATAAATAGTATTGTGACTAAATTATTACAAATAATCCTTTATTGATATGATGCAATAATAAATGACAATGAACCCTTCATAGTTAACCTTGACGTGGTGAGGGGGATTGTATGTCTCAGTGATCCAGAGAGCTAAGCAAGCGGGAGCTTTGGCTTCTGTTAGGGACACCCAAGCTGGATTGGTCAATGGGTAGAGTTTAGACTGATATGGACTTACGGTGAGGTAACCCAAACAGAAACGCTCGTCAGAGGTATTGGGCCGCACAGTATTCTCTAATAGACCACAATACCATGCAATAACAGCTATTATGACTACATTTCTGGACAATAGAGACATACTGTGATCTATAGAGGACTTATTGTTAATAGTCACTGTTGGCCTCAATATGTGTTCAAGCAGACAGAAAGAAGACTGTAAATTATAATAAATATACTCCTTTACGGATATGATGCAATGATAAATGAACATGAACTGTCAAATAATTAATTAATTTGCACCCGCAAGCAGAATACTTAATTTTATTAAAGATTTATCAAACAAGTACTTACTGTTAGGATGCCACATCTCGGAAATAAACTTCATTTTCGGTGGACGATTAGGGTATTCCTTTGGGAAGTGAAGATGAGCCTTGAAATATCCACCTTCACTGAAACACAAAAACAAATCATAAAAGATTAGTTATCCAATTCAAGAATTAGTACATTTCATTCACATACAGAAAGCAAGGGAACGATTTCAAAGCTTTATCTCAAGGACTGACATATTTTAATTCCACTAATACTATGTACATCACGCTTTAGAATAAAGTACAGAATATCTTCAATAACCAAACACATTTTATTAACAGCAATGTTGTAAAAGCAGAAAGCATGGCAGACCAAAACGAGTACAGAGGCCAGCGAGGGTACAAATTTGTCATTTGTCAAGCTTTGACAGTCACAAAGTAAATTTTATCCGACAAAAATAGTCTGACAAGGCACTATTTTTGTGATAAATCAATTCCATACCACATGAACAAATGCAACCTTTTCAACGATAACAGTGCTGTCACTGAATTTGCTATTAATAGACCTGTGCAATACCGAAACAAAACTATTTATGGACTTTGAACTGTTCAATGGAATCCTCAATCGACCGATTTATTCCGATTAACAGATTTTTTTTTCTTTTCCTCCCAATATCCCTAGTTAAGAAATAGCTGTAGCCATAATGTATTAACAAATCTAGTAAAGACTAAGAAATCATACAACACATATATATTCACACAGTGATATAAAACATGCAGTGAAGCTATGTTCACTCAAAAAACAACACGCAGACAGGAGTGGCGGTAAATGGCTCGCCTTTGAAGGCTGCCAATTTTATTTAATTAGATTTTTGTTTGTTCTTAAATTTCAAGTGATTAACTTTAGTAATGTTACAAATAAGAAGTAATAAAACTTAATACCAAACGTTTTTGAGTGAAGGTGCGGCAAATAGACCGCCACAAGGACATCATGAAAAGATTGTTTCATGATTCCGCCGCCACCCAAGCTGCATGTTGGAGATATACAAATTTGAAGATTCATCAAAGAAAATATACCTAAATTGAATACGGGTTTGACAGATGAGAAAGTACCACTACGGAGCATAGCCACGTCTTTGGTTTACTCAAAACCCATTTAGCATTAAAATAATGATGTTGTATCCGACATGACATGAGGAAATTAAGAGAAAGAAAGAAGAAAACGTGACCATGACAGCATACCGGTACTGAACATTGTTACCCAATGCATATAATATCAACGACCATCACATTGTTAACATAATAATATTGTATGACACATTATTTAAGGAAAGCAGTGACCAAAGAGCGTACCGCTACTGAGTATGGTCCCCACCTTCCTTAGACAAGTATCATGAATATATGTTCACTAGATTATAACAACTAATGTCGAGTACACACACCTCCTGTGTGTTTTACATGAAATCATGGTGTGCTCTGTGCACCAGACAGAGCAAGTGCTGGGGATCGAATGTACCTCCTAAATGCGTCTGACTTCCAACGGCCCAAAAGACGAATCTGGGCATCGGAAAAAACCCTGGTTGCTGCGTAAGATGCCCCGCCAATTCGAAAACTGTGCCCTTTATAGAGAGAGAGGTCTAGATCGCAGAATTGTAAACAACGACGAGTAATGTTGTCGAAATGCCTACGTGACAATGGAATACCATTCGGATTTAAGAAAAGACATCCAGATTGAGGTCCTCGCAGTGATAAATAATTGTGTAGATTTCTGACTGGACAACACCGATATGATGGAAGGCCTTCAACCGTGATAATATGAGGTTTTTTAGAGGGGTTATGCTTGAAAGCTCTGAAGGTAAGGAAAAACCGGATAAATACTAATCCAGACTTTCCAAAAGTAACATCTGACAGCTGAATTAGATGATCTGAATTTTCACTGGTGTAGTTAACCAACTCTCCAATCCGCGCTAGACTGTAAAAAGCTGTTGTAAACATCGCCTTAAAGAGCTTGCGTTCGTAATCAAGATTTAAAAGATAATCGAGAGCATCGCACATTCGAACCAGAATTGATTCTGTGATTGGTAAACGAATGTCGTACGACGCTGCCAGTCGTGCTGTGCCCTGAACTGCTTTGCGAACTAAGAATGATTTTGTAGGGTCTTGAAATCCTTGCATGTTATGTATATAGGCAAATGCAGACAGATGTGAAGCAATTGTGCTGTGGGCCCATTTACGGTTGTGAGCATAAGCGACAAACAACGCAATGTTTGCTTCCGAAATTGGGATCTGCAGAGGTGAGTGGAAATAGCGAATGGAAAATTCATTAAAATGTTGTAAGGCACGGTTGTATATTTTGAGGGACGCTGGAGAGAGTGACGCACTAAGGAGGTCATTCAATGTTTGAAGCACATCTGTTGGGAAATCACCGGAGACGTTGGAGTGGGTTGACTGTCTGCAGCTGGATGCAATTCCCTGAACCGCTTGACCTGTGAACGAGATAGGGCATCAGCTAAATGATTCGCACAGCCTGCAATATGTATGGCCCGAAATAAAATGTTATGTCGTAAACAATGTAAAACTAATGGACGAACCATTCCCATGATAACCTGATCCCGTGAAGATTGTTTGTTAATGACCGACACCAGGGCTATGTTATCGGTGTAAAAACGAATAGCTTTGTTGGCTAGTAAGTATCCCCACGTGTAAACTGCAACCACTATTGGGTACATCTCTAGTGCAGTAATGTGATGTGACATAGCGCAAGGCTCCCATTTTCCATAAAACCAGGCATTGTTAAACACTGCACCAAAACCTATAGATGAAGAGGAATCAGTGTACAGTAGCAATTCGGATGAGGTAAACCAACGGTCGGATAGGAAAAAGCAGTGACCATTGAACTCATTCAAAAATAGTTCCCACATATTCAGATCTGCACGGCTAGCAGTAGTCAAACGTATTTTATGACCCGGTTTTTTGACACCCTTAGTGAGATCAATAAGCCTCCTGAGAAATGCTTTTCCTGGAATAACGACTGACGTTGCAAACTGTAAAATGCCAATCAGAGACTGCAGCTCCTTTAGAGTAGCCTTCTTGCGGGTCTTAAAGGTTTTACACAGGTCTCTACACCTCAACAATTTGTCCAGAGGTAGCCTAGACTCTGATTTTATGGCATCTAAGGTGATACCCAAGAAGATCATAACCTGGTTCGGGCCGAAAGTTTTGTCTTGGGCAAGTGGTACCCCAATTTGAGAACAGATATTTTGGAAATGTGTAAGTATTGCCTTAGCCTTCACTTCCGATTCTTCAATAAAAAGAAAATCGTCCAAAATATGTACCACACTCTTTGCTCCTAATTTGTTATATGCAACCCACTCCAAAGCCGTGCTGAACTCCTCAAAGATCCTGCAACTTTCTGCCAAACCCATTGGAAGACATTTATCGTAATAATATTGGTTATTCCATTTAAAACCTAAAAGATGATGGTTACTTGGATGAATCGGAATAATTCGAAAAGCCGATTCAACGTCTGTTTTTGCCATAAAAGACAGCTCATTAGTTTTCAGAAATGATATAGCGTCCTGAATTGTGGCATATTGTACTGTAGAATATGTATCAGGAATACCGTCATTTATGGACTGTCCCTCAGGATAACTTAGATGGTGAATAAGTCTGAATTTACCAGGCGTCTTTTTTGGCACTACCCCTAATGGGCTGGTGTGAAATGTTTTAAAAGGTGGATTGTTAAATGGGCCTGCCACTCTTTTAGCATCTAGTTCTTTTTGTAAATGTGTTGAAACTACATTAGGCATATCAGTTGCTGATTTGAGATTGTTGCAGGATCTTTCGGAAGTGGTACCTGCAAAATGAATATGAAAACCATATCGAAAACCATTGATCAAAAACGAAGCCTTCTCACAGCTGTAACCCACCAATATGTTTTCTAATTCATCCGCATCAACGGGTGAAACGATATCTTGGGTAAGGAAATGTTCCCCGTCCAAATTGAAGATTGGGACGTGGGCCAGTGAATCGTGGGTTGCCTCTTGGGCCACGAAAAGGAAATTCTGGAAGACGGGGTGCGTATCTGCTTGGCTCGGACACTGGTCCTGTATTTGCACGTAAGAGTGCGCATTCGACAGATGGGTGCTTTGCGCCGCAAGTGCCACATTTGTGTGCATATTTGCACCCCGCACAGAAGTTCCCTTTCGCGTATCGAAAACATATGCCTCGTGCGCTTACAGGACCTGCCTGAGCACGCCGAGACATAGCTTCTTCCCAAAGCTCCATGTGAATGGTGTCCCAGGACAAATCACAATTCTTAGCCCTCAACTGCCGAAAAGCTATGTCGTAATATTGCCAGTCGGCTTTCTTTTCGACCAGCCGGCGGATAAGGCTTACAAACTTCAGTAGCTGTGAGAAGGCTTCTGGGTATTTTTGACAATACACACACATGAAAATATTGAAGTTGGTGAGCCACGTTTCAAAAGACATCGGTTTTGAAGTGGTGGCTTTTGGCACCCACTGTACCGATGGGGGCTCGCCATCTTCACTTTGTAAGAGCATATGATAAGACACCTGTGGTTTGTCACACAGAGAATCCATTCTTATAAAATGGTGACCCCAAATGTTCTCCTTCACCTTAACATTCACAAAATGGTCTAACGGAATAGAAGCCGAATGAAAAGGTGAAGTGGAGCTATTGTCAAGTGAAGACGTTAACGCCACAGTGTGTCCAGAAACCAGGCTATTGGACCCACCTATAGCCTGTTCAACGCTTAGAGGTTGTAAAAACCTAGCTTCGGTGGCAGGTGTAGTTGTGGCCGTGTTAACACCAGTTGTTGCAGAAACCGTTGTGGCAATGGCAGCAGCAGGTGTGGCAGAGACGGGAGCGGTAGTGGCAGCAGCAGTTGTTGCAATGGCAGCAGCAGTTGTGGTAGTCGACGGAGCAGATGATGGTGTAGCATTGACCAGATGTTCCTCCCTGGCTTCCTTCAGGCCAGCCGCAAAGGCGTCCTTGATTAGGGACTGCAGACTTGTCGGATAGATGGCAATAACTTCTTCCGATAACGGCGACAAAGTAGTAAGTAATGGTGTGGCAGGCGACGAACTAGGAATCGCTGGTGAGGTAGTCGTCGTCGTCGACGTCCTCGGTGTAGACCTGATGCTGGTCCCTCTCTTAGCAGTCTTCCCTTGAGAGTGGGTCACCATCTTGTTGTTCAGGGCTGCCCGTCTCTTAGGTGGCATTTTCTAAAAACAAATGTAAACTGGCACAGGAACTTGTTTGAAAGACAAAAGTATTTTAAAATGGACCTTTATGCATAGGTTCCCCTCTACATATACCAATATCTAATTGCCCCTGGCAAATTGACAATTGGGTTCATAACTTTTTTATTTATTTATTAATATGCATATGATTAATAAATTTGTAGGTAACATACTTTATCCTATTACATGTATGTACCATGAAACAGTCTTACAATTGTATTTACTCCTATAATGAATAAAACAACTATAAGCAACAAAAAGTTACGCCTTTGTATCCAGGGTAAGGCGTATAATATATACACACAAAACCAGTCCAAACAGTCATCTGCTAACAAGATAAAAATTAATTGAAACTGTAGGTGCCAACCAAGGTTCTGTAACGTATATGCCCAAGACAAAGCCAGTTGCTACAGAGTTGCTTGTTAACAAATATAAACACAATTCAAACCGTAGATGCCAACCATGGTTCTGTGATGATACTGTATCTCACCATAAAATATTGCGCACCATAGGTCCAAATGTCTTCGAAAGACTTAATATTATTATTATATATATATAACATAATTCAAACCGTAGATGCCAACCAAGGTTCTGTGATATTAATGTATAGAACCAATTAATTTACTGTGCACCATAGGTCTAAATGTCTTCGAAAGACTTAATATTATTATATATATGACATAATTCAAACCGTAGATGCCAACCAAGGTTCTGTGATAATAATGTATAGAACCAATTAATTTACAGTGCACCATAGGTCCAAATGTCTTCGAAAGACTTATTATATATATAAATATATCTCTAAAAATTAATTATTAAAATTGAATCAAATAGACCCTATCAACAACTAGTTTACGCCTCTAGATAACTAGAGTATGGCGTATATGCACAAGGCAAGGCTAGCTGTTACAGAGCTATCTGTTAAACAAGATAGACAATAATTTGAACCGTAGATGCTAAACAAGATTCTTGTAGAACCAATAAAACACTGTGCATCGCAGGAACAAATGTCTTCGAAAGACTTAGTACTTTTTTGTTAAGATTATTTTATTTTATTATTATCCTTAATTTATAATATGATAAACTACCCTAATGTAAAATGTAAGATACGAAAGCATATAGTAACGAGAAAATTTTGACACCTACTAATAACCCAAAATATTGAACTGTAAATGTTCTAACCCCTGATTCCATCAAAACTTCCTCACTCTAATTTAGCAATGTTTCAATGCCTGAAGAACACAACCCTTCATTGATCTGTAGAAGGGTTTATTATTTTTGAAGTGAACCCCATCTTGACCATAGAGCTCTAAAACATTCCAGATTTCTCGTGCATGTGACCAGAAAGTTATTCCCTCGAAACGAAGTTCAGAAGTCAAACCATCGTTTACTTTCTTCACTCTGTCATTGTATAGGTCTACCGATACATCACCTTTAAAAAATCTTGTTTTTGCTCTGAAAAATAGTTCGCACACACTGACATGTTTAACGTGGAAATTAAAAAGAAGATCTTGAACCATGGCCACGATACTATTAATAACGACATCGACCTTTGCCGAAGGATGACTGAGGTCATTTCCCCCAATCTGACAACACACTACGTCCGGGGAAAACAAATGTAATTTCGAAATTAATTTTCCAGTAATATCAAATACGGACCCCCCAGGAATGGCGCAACACTTTACTTCATCACAAGTTAAACCAAAACCATGCCGGTCTACTGAGGCATCTGCATAATGTCCCAAACGAGAAATTAGACTGTGTCCGATAACCATCACCCGACGCGGCTTTTGACCTAGATTGTCCGCCATTGTGAATGTCGAACAAAGCTAACCACACAAAAGAATCAGAGAAAACTTAATTGATAAACAAACAAAATTTCAAATGTCAAATTGTATCAAAGTTTTTATAAAACGACTTCTTACCCTTTTAAAAGCTGTTTCCTAACAAAAGAAAGTGAAATTAATGTTTGTTTATACAGTTTCTCACAAAATTTGGTTTAAACCGAAAAAAGAAAGCACACCGTGCTCTCTCAATAATATGACCCCGAATTAGCATAATTCGGTTGAGTATAAAATATGGAATTGTATAAAATATGGAATTGTACATAATATGGAATCAGAGACAGAAAACATAAAATTGGATATTTGGGGAAAAAAGAGTCTTGTGGTTAGACTGTATTTTACAAGCCCCCTCACCACATCAAGGAATGGACTGAAGGGGAATTGATGATGATTATATGTGTTTTTTTGGGTCAATGATGAGAGGTAAAAGGTTTGATGAGATGGTACAAAGACTCGTGTTCTCTCTGCCTGTCACAGAGTGTGTAACGACAAACACTGTCCTGTCAAAGTTCAGCGACAGTTTTTGTTACACATACATTAACAGATTCTGAATTTACTCCATCACTGTGATCTCAAGACGTGAGTTTACATGTACGGAATTCACAGAATCTACAGACCGTATTGCTAGTACATGGACTGTATGTGCTGAGGTTTTCTCTTCATACTGGACACAATCTGTGACCGGTAGTTGAGAACACAAGCCTGCTGTCTCGTATGATAATGACTCTAAACTGAGACCTGTTGCTATTTAATTAGGTGTTCTTTCTTTCTTACTCACTAACTTACTTAACTATTCATCTCTCGTACGTAGCCAGCATGAAGCAGACGAGGCGCGTGCCTCTTCTGGAATGTCCCCGAACCCCAGGCCGCAATGCTCAGGGCCAGCAGCCCCCCGCCAGTGTCTGGGATTGCCTCAGCGTTTTTACCTCTCTGGTTACACCCCAGCATCTACATACATACCCACTTCCATTATGTATGGATTAACCTCAAATAATAACCACTTTAAACTTACTGATTTTGTTTTATTATTTATTTACCTCCTTCCTTGCCCTCTCACTGACCTTCTTACCTCCCCAATTCAATTATGTATGACTTGTAAGTACTTAATAATAATATATACTTATTAAATGTTTATTTTCTTTAATGGACTAACCTTGGTGGTATAAAGGTTAGGGCATTGGCTTGTATGTTGATAGGTGCTGGATTTGCATCCCAGTACCCGGTAGCTTCATTCCAACAGGCTGGCATTTATATCAGTGATAGAATTCTAATATCACATGGAATGGGTCTTAATATCACTTTTTCTTACTACCAGTGCCCCACCACTGGTATGTCAAAGTCTGTGGTATGTATTGTTTTATTTGTTGAATTTGCATGTACTACCTTTTGCTGCATTTCTGTAGCAGGAATATCCTGTATGGTGACATTAGGTTTCCTTTCTAGACCAATAATCGAAATAACCACTATAATTATGACTAATATATAAATTTACTCAGGTGGTGGTAAACATTATCTTTTTCCCATTTTCTTACCAGTGCCCCACAATAACAAAGGCAGTGGTATAGCCTGTTCTGTTTGTGGAAAAGTGCAATTAACAGATCCCGTGTGGCTTTTTGGCAAGAGTAGCCCATCGTGTGGCAGCACCAAGTTTCCTTTCCAGATCTTTGTCGTCCTTTTTCCATATGTCCGACGCCAATATAACCGTAAATAAAATGTGTTGAGTGCGTCGTTAAATAAAACAATTCTTTCTTTTCATTTTCCATCAGACTAACAACCAACCATAAAGGCATCCCGGACAAACCACTCAGATAGTTGAGTATTGTACCCAGAATAGCATGCTTGAACCGAAATGATTG
>JAULBQ010208828.1:0-10432 GCA_032355525.1 Pachydermia laevis
CTATATATTTCATGGCTATGTATATAATAAATTGTATTACAGTACCAATCAAATTGTCTTCAATAAGATAAATTCCTTTTCACCTAACTTTCTTTCATTATGTCATATAATGTTATTAAATTTTAAGTGTTTTTTCTTTTTTTTAAGATATTGCAATAATAAATTAAATATGAACACCCAGCAAAAATATATAGAATGTTTGTTATTCCACTATGATCCAGCATTAACAGAATTAAGATAAATCACTCATTTGAAGCTTGACAACATTATTTATGAAAACTGGTTGCACCTGGACTCGAGATAAGAATAGAGCTAAATGGTATGGTATTGCACATCTAACCTGTAATCCAAAATAGATGAAAAATATTTTAAATATTTATCAGTGAAAACAATTTTCAAAACTAATGAATTCTTATGAATTCAAAGAATCCTGTAATAACCGTTTTCATTATAATAAAATCTGTTCGTGTCTTTCAGATAATGGCACCGATCGAAATGGAAGTGATTTGGAAATGACAGCAAAAGCCAAGACCGATGGCCAGCCTAAATTCACACTGGATGTGATTTTAATCATCACCATCATCGCGTCAGTTGTGGTCATAGTGATGGGTCTGATAGCAGGCCTGTGTTACCACGTGTTTGCCCACAACCGCTCGGTGCGATACAACGCCACGCCACAAGAGGACCTCGACATAGACATAGAGAAACTTCCACACAACCAGTCGTACCACCTGATGAAGGAAAAGTCACAACTCAACCCTAAACTAGAGAACCTGGAGTACCCGCGGAACGATATTGTGTACATACGAGACATTGGGCAGGGCGCGTTTGGGCGGGTCTTCAAAGCCAGAGCTCCCAACATCGGAAAGGAAGATTTAACACTGATAGCTGTGAAAATGTTGAAGGAGGATGCTTCCGACGACTTGCAGTCAGACTTTGAAAGAGAGGCTTCGCTGATGGCCAATTTCGTACACCCGAACATCGTGAAGCTGCTGGGTGTGTGTGCTATAGGCAAGCCCATGTGTTTGCTGTTTGAGTTCATGAGTAAAGGGGACCTGAACGAGTTCCTCAGACTATGCAGTCCAGATCATTACATCACCCATTCTCATTCGGACTTCTTTGGCTACGAGGCGGCCAATATTGACCTCGTCGATCAGCTGTATATATCAAAGCAGGTTGCCGCGGGTATGGTGTATTTATCTACCAAAGGATATGTTCATAGGGACCTTGCCACGAGAAACTGTTTAGTCAGTGAAAACTTGACTGTCAAGATATCCGACTTTGGCTTAGCGCGAAGTGTTCACAGTGTCGAATATTACAAAGGCACGGAAAACGATGCTATTCCCATTCGGTGGATGCCTCTGGAGGCGATTCTGTACAACAAATTCTCAATACAGTCGGATGTGTGGTCATTTGGTGTGGTGCTCTGGGAGATTTACTCCTTTGCTTTACAGCCGTATTACGGCTTGACTCATGAGGAGGTGGTCAAGTACATTAAGGACGGGAAGGTCTTGTGTAGGCCAGACAACACTGTACCACAGGTGTATGAAACAATGAGGTCATGTTGGAATAAGAAACCTTCGTCACGGCCTTCATTCCATGCGCTTCAAGACACGCTTGAGGCTTTGTATGAAGATCGGAAGAAGAAAAGGAAAAAGGAAAAGATTTGATGACCAAATTGTGTTTTGCTGTTTGAAAACAGTGTGCACATTTATTACAAAGGATCTGTGTTTGGCAGCATCTTCAGAGGTTTGCATTGAAGCTGACTGAAGTTGTACGAGCATTCATCAAGCTTATTCCCTTGTACAAACACAAGCCGACTTGGTTGTACAAACACAAGCTAATTCAATGGTACAAGAAGAAGCTAGTTCAGTGTACAAGCTCCAGTTGAAGCACATTCAAGCTGAGAAGGAATAAAGGGTACAATAATCAAACAACCATTGATGTTGTCATCTTAATGCCAAAGGACTGAAAAGTGGGTCACTTGTTGGTATCAGTTTATGATTACACACGTTTCTGAAATGGTGGTGTATCCATGATGGTGGTCATGGGAAGCAGCTGCATGAAATCCTGAAGACGAAACAAATCATTCCCTGTGAAACCTCATTACCATGAAGACATTGTAACTGTACTGGAAGCAGCATTACCTATTGTGCTGCTAATACGATAGGATGGTGTTGGTTGCCTGCTGATTTTGGCAGTTGAGGCTCACACTTAATTTCTGGAGTGGAAAGCAAAGGTTCTCAAATTTGAATCTGGAACCAACTGCTAGAACTTCAGAAGCTATTGTAGACCATCAAACCTGAAAGTAAGCAAATCTGGATACATCTGGAATACTTCAAAAATAAATTGGAAAACAAAATCTGCTTAAGAAACCTATACCAGTACGGTAGTTCTTTTTGAGTGGAATTTGTCTGTTGTCCTCAGTCAGTTTCGAGCCTTGTATATTATATTGTTTTATGCCCCCGTGTGTGATACAGTAACCAGGTTAAACATTGGGTCAGTCTTACCATATCTGGACGTATGAAGAACTCCAGAGACATTAGTTCTGTTTGTAGGTTTATGTTTTGTGTATTTGTATCGACCTAAACTACAAATGATGTTTTCATGCTGTGTGTTTGTGTACAGTACATGTCATGTTTTGTTGCTGTTCGTATTCAAAGGTCCACAGATGCTATAGCTGACCAAGGCTCCAAGCTTTATTATCGGAACAAATCCAAGTCCTGTTTAACCCACTGAGATATGGTTTCATGTTCAAGCTAAACTTGCACATAGATTCCATGTTCATGGACATGTTTTGTCATTATCTGTACTATGTATGTACCACCTACTTGCAGTGAACAACTTGAATAATTCTCTAAGCATACATTTAAATTACAGTTATTTATTCGGTTTACACATAATTATCGTGTATAATATTTGAAATACCAGAGATGGTCAAAAGATCCTGTTTTATGTTTGACCAGTAGTAGTCCATTTCCAAGGCTTCGTTGGTTACTGTTTGAAACCACTACTTGTGGCAGTTTCACACCTTAAGACTCTACTTATTACCATAAATACACTGAAACATTTACTTGAATATATTTACCATTAGGCCAGATTGAGAAACAAATATTTGTCTGACCAACTCACAAATAAACAAAATTCCATTTAGTATCTATTATTACTTTAAATTTTGGTTTCCATATTTATTTACGGAGTGGAATAAAAACAAAATAATGAACTGCGTACCGGTCAACTAACTGCAAAACTTGTGTGTCAGGATATCGCAATTATAGGTGGGTTTTTTTAAAAAGTATGTCTCATCATTTATTGGAATCCAAGAAAGCAACAATCAATATGTTACAATTCAGGTGCTTGAAATGTTGTACTGGAATTTCACAACTCATTCTAAACACAGCAGTGTTGTCATCACAGCTGCATTTGGCTCGTCATCGGAACAAAACAAAAAACATTGCATTTATTTCCAGGTTTGTCTTTTTTGTATTGTGTTGATAACATGTATGGATCAAATTGTATTTATTTGGATGTCATTTGAACATTGGTCATGCTCATTGTAAACCAGTTTGTGTTATTTATAACAAGACTTCATTGTGTGTCCCTGCATCTTGGCTGGCCAGCCTGGGTTTGTATTTATGTACCGAGTACTGCAACAGATTTATTACAAATAATTTATGAACATCTTGTAAGTCCTACATTGAAGCTGTTTTAACAAGATGATGGAGTTGAATATGATCAGGATAGTTACAGCTGTTTAAAGGTGTATTCTCAGTGTCACATGTAGTTTAATTTAATTAGTCAATTACTTCTTGGTATTTGTATGAAAAGTCTTGATTTCTGCATGGTACTTGTTTGCCCTTGCGGCTTGCCATGACGTTAAAGTCTTCAGACTTCCATAGATTCTTGCAAAGTTATTATCCTGGTATGACATACAAACAGCATTCATGTGGCCTGGTCTGTAATATTTTTAATTAATATTTTCATCACTGGATTTACTTGCATGCAGATTTCGTTCATGTCTGGTCCACAATAAAAAAACACACCATCTCACCACATTTGAAAGAATCAGATGTTCTATATGCTGGGTCGTTTGCAATGATTTCCGTCCTCAGGATTCAACAGCGCTTCTGGAAAATGTTGCAAATGTAATTGCTTTACCAGTATACCTCTATCATGATTTTACTGATCTGAAATGATGCACAGTTGAGAATATAATTAATGGAGTTTAATAAGGTTTGGCTAGTGTGTGTCATACACAAACTATATTTTTCGTATAACAAAAGTTTGGATGTAAGCAGTACAGACCTTCCAGCTTTGCCCACCATTTTTATAATTCAGTGTTTAATATTATTTCTGTTAATAAATTAAATTATGAAAAAAGTGCCTTATATTACAATCATCTTAAATACTACACTTCAAAGTATTTGGTCTGCCGCTGTAATATCTCGGATAATCCCACGATTGTTGTGATTTCAGTACTACATGTTGCACTGTGATTATACCACTTTTAAACCCGCATTCTCCCTGTATCTGATTGTACAATACTAGTAGGTGTTGTACTGTATTGTGGTATCTGATCACCTAGACAATTGAATGTACTGTACTGGCCAATAACTGTACACAGCCAAGTTTTGCCTCAATTTATTTATTGACATATCACATGTTTTTGTTGGCCATCAATGAAATGGCAGTGTTTTGTGTTCAGGTGTTGATTTAGTTGTGTTTTTTGTTTTTTTAAATATACCTATGGGGCTGTCTCAAAATAGTTCTTTATCATGGATGGTATTAACAGAAACCAGTTACAATGTCAAAGTATTGAAATCTGGTTCAATGCTTAGTTCTGTCATTTTTACTTATATGTGCATATAGGTTTTTAAAAAGTTTAAATCTAAAAACCGTTAAAACATTAGTACATGATGACGAATGTATATCTATTTATTTAAATGAAAATCTGTATTCATTAAAGGTGCAAATGCTACTCGTAATATTATTTTTTTAAAAACCAGGTTTGTTTTGTATTAACATGATTGGATTAGCATCGAAATAATTCAGTAGTAAAATATGTATTGACTCTTAGGTTTCTCATTGCCTTTGGTCAATATCAGAAAGCCTTTCATTCATAACGTGTTGCCTAATGTAATGCTCTGGTTGTGGATAGGATGTAGATTATCTAACAGGAAGTGACACAGATAGATCCTATCAGGTTGGCCTATTAGTATTTCTGACTACTTGGAATATGCTGTACAATGGAGTATCTGGTGTGGGAATAGAGGGTTTGTTTTATCTCTTTTTGGACCACATGCTTCCGTATCCATTGCAGTAAATGAGCTGGGCTGTCATAAAACAAAAGTCACTACATTTCGTTTTTTCTTGTTTTAACTTTATGTTCATGCTTGTATGCAATTAAGGTTCAAGAATGCTGTCATAGGAATACACTTCAACGTTTTGGGCTGTCTGTCCAGGACAGTGGTTAATTGTTAGTGGTTAGCGAAAGAGAAGAGGGTGTAGTTGCTAAAAACCTACCCATAGGGCTCATGAAACCGCGCTCTGGGTTTGGTACCACGAGAAGTGAACCCTGTACCTACCAACATGTAGTCCAAACAACTGACCACTGCATCTCGGAGGCTGGTATTAATTACATTTACAAATGCACCATTTCGCTGACATTATGAGCATTAATCGTTGTGTGCAGACACCCTCAAGTTGAGAATTGCCTTACATGTTCCACAGATAGGACTTTGTACTTGCATTTTAACACCACAATTATTTGGTAATTCACATGTTGCGATGTGTAACCATAAAGAACTGTTTTGAGACCGCGTCGTGTGTGATTGATAGATTTGGCTGCATATTTCTCTCATTTGTTATATTTGTTTCACGCAATGTGTATATATACATGTTGAACAAACATACCAATATCTTGGAATAGTTGTTAATGCATTATGTACTATGGTAAGTACCAATTGATTGTGGACTTTATATTTTCTAGCCAATCAAAACATTTGTCATAATAAAAGAAAATGTTGGCCATGCAATGGTCGCAGCAGATATTTCATCTGATTGGATCTTATGCTGATTATTATGTTGATTTCAGAACATTCAAAGTCCACAATTAATTAGTATTTCTTGTAATGGTATAGAGATTAAAATGATGATAGTCTTCAACATGTTACTCGTCTTGGCAGTTAATGTTACGTTTTTTCTCTGCATTTGCTTCCGATTTACTTTCTAAAGCCACTTTCTTCATATCACATTTAAATACACACACTCATTTTACTTTTATTGAATCCTTTGAAAATTATACATTACCATTAATGGCTTCAGACTCGTCTTCTTCTTTTCGTCGTCCGTCGATCTACGACACATGCAAGGCAATTATGCCGTCCTTTACAGCTCCTTTCTGGTCCAATACACCATTCTTGGGGGTTGTAGTGATCAGTGTATTGCCTTGAGCACACTTTGTTTTTAAAATATCGGATTATCTCCCAAAAAATTATTTAAATGAATTTGCTTTTTTTTTTATGGGATGTGCATTTTAATTTTCTTCCACATTTTAATGAATTGATTTGTATATTCATTTGGACTGCGTGTCTCGAAATCAGTATGTGTATAGGGTGTTCACATTATAAGAATGTCCAACAGACGTGTAACAGCTGTTGTAAATTAAGAGTACCCAAGCACGAGACTGATCCTCAAGATTGTTCTAACATTCAGTTGAGTAAGTTTGTCCATATCTTTGCTTGTTTTTCGGGTCTTATTGTCTACCATTCTACTTTTGCATGTGTCACATTTATAGTTGCTGATTGATGTCCTAAGTTTGTTTAGATATCTTTCATTTAGCTAAAATATTTATTTTCGTTTCAATTCATAAGTTTGCTGTCTCACTTGTTAGGTTTGTTTTGAAAGTCCTACAGTTTGTTATACTTTGGAACACGGTGTATAGACTAGAGAACAACTGTATTTTAAGGGTTACTTATTTATTTACGTCTGTTTAAAGAATAAAGACCATCTGTTCAAAAAGGCCACAGTAAAATACTACATGGGTAATAACGTTTTGACATTTTTGGTTCTGATGTTTAATCTCTTTTGTTTTTCCGTTCTAAACTTTGTTCTACGTTTCACCTCTTAAATTTGTCCTTTTAATCAGGTCGAAGTTTGTTTCTTCCATGTATTGGTTTGTGCATTAATTTGTTATCAGTCCCATGTTTCTAACATGGTGACTTTAGCTTTTTGAGGTGTTGAGGTCTCAGGATCGATCCTCCTCAGCGGATGTCTTTTATTGGGCTGATGTCTGTTCCATTCAGTGTTTCACGACTGGTATAACAAAACCAGTGGTATGTACTGTTCTTCACATGGAAAAGTGAGATCCTTTGCAGCTTTTCGAAAAGAGTAGCTCATCGTGTGGCACCAGCGGGTTTCCTTTCTCCAGATATGTGTGGTCCTTTGCCATATGTTCGACGCCAATATAACCGTAAATATAATGTGTGGAGTGCGTCGTTAAATAAAACACTTCTTCTTTTTAAACTTTTAATATACATGTAGTTAGGTTCTTGTATCATTTTCTTATCACATGCTGAAATTTATCTCTAATTAAAAACTAACTTACAAATAACCTTTCTGGGAGGTTATCCCCGTGCAGTAACTCTCATGAAAACTGAATTTGTTCCCATGGTCAATGACCAGTTTATAGTGAATTTTATTCAATTTAATTTAATCAGATGTCAGTTTTATCATACTCGTTCATACACGTGCGTATGTACTTGGAAATTCTAAGTGGACTGCCTTTTTTCTGAAGCGGTTTTCTGTTTTCTACAAATGATATTTCTTGTTCTTATCATGTTAAAGAGGTTCATTCGTTGAAGAAGCTTGATAAAGTAATATATTTATATACTTCACCTTTGAGAGGTCCTCTAGTATTGGCTTCCATTAGCCTGTTTGATAAGATCATAGCCAATCCGCCACATAGTCATAAATACTGTAGTTTCCTAAATTTATGTTTCTAATTAAAATGACTGGAAATAGATTGCGCTGCCTTCTACATTTCTAGATATGTAGTTCCTAATGAGTACAATTACCAGCATAGCTGTTACAAATAAATGAAGACCCACGATATGCAAACTAGGCTTTCTTCACTGGTGTTATGTGGTTGTGTGGGCGTTTTCCGTGAACATGATAAAGATAGCATTGTAATTGGCGGTTAATGGTTTTCTTTCGGTAGTTCTAATTAGTGAGACATAGTTAAATTTCTCGCCATTCGCTAACCGATCATTTGGAAATAAAGTATGCTGGTGTTTTCACACCCAAACATTCACGAGTAATCATAAGTATAAAACAAATATAGAATGCCAGTTATTGGATTTATATGCATTTATATTAATAACACTGTTTGAACTGTCCCAATAATAACGCATAGTATAATTAGCTGTTTGGTACAATTCAACGTAAACTGTGATATCAAATTACTGTAAATGTGTGTGTATTTGAGCCAAAATGGAAAAAAACTGCGACATTTACAACAAAATTCATTTTGTGTTTTATTGTCTTAACGTTGTGTATGTGGGGTTTTCTTTAATCTGGATGGTTCCTGTTTTCGCATTGTGTGTACGAGGATTGACAGTTGTTACATTATTAGTAATGTTTCATCAGATGATTCATGAACACTTTTGACTTTCGTATATTAGATCATTTCGTTATTCTCAAAAGTCTCCATGGTCATTCATCACCACAGACGCCATAGGTATCAAATGTACATTTTGTTTTGTTCTGAGAATGAACGTTAACCCATATTAACGTAAAGTTGCACGTTTGTTGTACACAACTAATGCTGATCAAAATATAAGACATACCCTTTCCAGCTACTGAGAATCAAACTGGAGGTGTGTCAACTAATGTCTAATGTTCAAAATCGTATATTTAAAATAAATCGACATTCTTTTAAATATTGTAATAACCATGTCACCAGAATGTTTTTTCAAAGTCTGCTCTGATGAATCGATTCGACGATGTTAGATTGTTTTGAACTTTGCGATAGTGTTAGTCCACAATGCATTTTCTTATCCTACGTTTAGCATATCTTTAATATTAAGCCAAATTGTTTGCTATCTTTTTTTTGCTTATTAGACAACTTAAATTATGCATCTCAGCTTTTGTCGTGTCCGTATTTTGAACTTGCCACATTTTAGAATTTTTTTAAAATAACGTCTGAATTGATATTGGTAATTTGTAAAATTAATTCTGATAAAAGTACTAAGATAATGCACCTTATAAGCAGCATTCTGCACATGTGGTTGACCGTGCAATCCTAGATTTCGGCTGTGCTCCCAGACAAAACAATCGTAACAATATTTTGTCGGCGTATAAAGGTATGCTGTGTACGTGGCTCTGATAACGTCTGGCTCGACACTACGTTTATACACCATTGACGTATTGTTACTCTCTTCTATCTATTAGATAGATGTACTTCACGTGACCACGTGACAAACTCCCATTGGTTGTGCCCTGATTTCAAAATACATACAGATTTCAAAGTAAATTAAAAATCATGCAGATGTACATGTATGTCTTTCTGTACAATGATTCTGCAGACTTTAGATATATGTAAGACCCTTTCTTTAGGTGGCTTTCAGATCCTTTGTTTTCATCATTATGCCATTTTATTTTGTACGGGAAAGAAACAGGAAGTACTGATATTATGGGACTGTACTGCAAATGCATTAACCAAACTATTCCATTGAAATTATTGTCTATATGTTATGTATCCAATGTTTTGTTGTATTGGCATTCTTTTTCGAATGCCAACAAATGGAATTGAAAATATGTAAATAAAGTATTCTACGTGAGTTGATTATCTTGTTTTTGTTACAGATAGTGCACGTGTGTCTTATGTGTGGGTTTTTTTTATGAATTTGTTTTTCAAGCGAAAACACATTTGCTAGGCCTTGACCTCAGCAATTGTCAGAGGTAGCCAGCATGACTATCGGCTTAAACTTTATGGTAGCTCTCAAGACAGTTCAGTGGAACTAAGATGCGGGGCCACGTCAAAGGCTGAACATTCTGGTAGCCAAAACACCCCGGGCTACCACTCAGGTCGAGCCCTGTTTCCTGATGTCAAAAACCGATATGTTGAGTGAAATTGACAAAACCACTTTCATATTATGATCTAAAGTAAGTCTGACAAAGCAGAATCCAAGAGAGTTGTGACATGATCCCTCCATATTCCAAGGCATTAACTTGACCACTGTCTAGCGCTATGTATCACTACAATGAGATATTTATAACGGAAAGCATCCAAGACAATTGGCAATTATGTAGGTTGTTGAATAGTTTGGGAGTTATGCCACATAAAATAGCTTGAAAAAAGTTGCTCACAAAAAAGGTGTGAAGAATATATATGATTACATTAGAAGTTGTCGAGCAACGTCTTTTGCGAGTT
>JAULBQ010209939.1:0-10011 GCA_032355525.1 Pachydermia laevis
CTGGCATAGCTCTGGGTCACTGAGACCTACAAGCCCCCTCACCACGTCAAGGAATGGACCATGAAGGGGGATTTTTAGCCAAATTATTTGAATGATTTGGTCAGGTTTCTGTTCTGCTTGTTAGACTGATTTAAGTTTTAATTAGGTTTTGAAAAAGTTATGTTTACAGTAATAAACTTGGTACGGTTTACACTAAAGATAGACTTACTGCATTTGTGACAACATTTACTTTGTTTAGGAAATGCATTGAAGATCTGTAAAATATATCAAATGTGTGAATCACTTTCCATTTTTCCAAAGGATTTTACTACTACCTTAATGTTCAGTTTCAACCATTTTTAATAGCACTTTCAGTGTTATATTGTTTTTATTTATTTGTAATCAATAATTAATTACTTAGTAATCAGGATTTGTTAATTACATTAATAATATTTATTACGGTAACATTTTGAGGATTTTTTAATCTTTTCAGACCTGATGGCATTGGAACTGTTTTATATTGTGAGAAAGAGAAGTTTGATGAAATAAAGGAAAGGTTGAGGATTCTACTTGAAAACCAAATTACTCATTTCAGGTAAAACTTTCTTGACTGTTAGAAGAGATAACCTGTTTGGTTTAAGGAAAGATATTGGGTACCTCTATGCATAATTATGTATTGTTTAATGTGTGGAATTGTTGTCTATAGGTCATTCTTTTGCTTAATTTATTGCTTTTTAGTTTGGCAAACAACAAAACAAAAGATATATTTCACAATTTTTAACTTAAAGCAGGCTCTAATCTAGCTAGCGAAATGATGCTATTCTTCGCTGAAAGTTGGCTCAAGTCACTGAGTTGTAAGCAACAGTGAGAAGTCGAAGTCGCTGTAATATTTTGTTCCTAATTCGATTCAAGAAAAAATTACTCAAAAGATGTCAAGACACAGACTTTTTTAGTTTCATAGCTCACCTGATTTCACGTTGGCGCTGGACTGTAGATCAATTCATGTAACGCCTTTCGCAGTGGACGTGTGTTCTATTCTTTGCAGCATTTACCTAATTAACTCCAGTAATTCCCATAGATATTACCTTCATTTTAATATATAAATGATACATTAATCATCAAATATTAAATACTTTTGCTCTTCATTGCCATTATTTATTTTGCTTCAACTTTATTACTGAAATATTAAGATTTGTACCGACTGTATAATTCAGAGCTTTCCACAAATTGACGAAATATTACAAACTGATAATTGTTCATTTCGCCAATTTTTATATTTCTCCCCTTTCTTTTGTGATGAGAGATGTCACTTTGCCTACTTTTTCAATCCTAGATTAAGGCCTGCTTAGAATGGATTATTTATCAATATGTCTAAGCTCTAAAATAATGTTTGTTTCACTAATGGATGGATTTATTGTAATTTGTATCAATTTTTATTATGCATGTATAATTTTTTAATTTAGGAGATAATTTCTTTTTTGTTTCTAGATATTGCTTTCCATTTGGAAGACCAGAGGGAGCACTGAAAGCCACACTATCTCTTCTCGAAAGGGTAACTTGTCTGACACTTCTGTTTACGGGAATACTTTTAATATCATATTTAGTAACTGAGGATTTGCATTGTGGTCATGTTATTGTATATTTCTGCAGTAACTCCTGCTAATCACTAACAGATTCATTATATTTTCATATCTATTAGAATTAAATATATTAAAAGTTATGTATACTGGCAGAAAGTTACAAAGACTATTTTTTATTAAAATAATATCTATAAAAATAACCTAATTATTTAATACCAATTTACTGGATTCTGTTCAATTAAATATACAGTAACAAGGATTCCTTATTATGGCAAAGACGTAAGCAGGAGTGCCAAGGAAGATCAGTCAAGAATAAATTTGTTCGCAAAAAATGTGAATACCTTTTCTATATTTTCGCTTTAATTAGAAACAGTGAAATATGACTTTTCACCGAATATCACCTTTAAGGTGTCTGTAGATCTATATATTTCATGACTATTTATTTAATAAATTGTTTTTAAACAGGTATTGATGAAAGATATTGTGACCCCAGTTCCACCAGAAGAAGTCCGACAAGTGATCAAGAAGTGTTTGGAAAATGCAGCACTTGTCAACTACACAAGGATCTCAGAATATGCAAAGATTGAAGGTAGTTAATCCTCCAAATTTCACTCTCGGGTTTTGGGGTTGTTGGGTTTTTTTAATTTTATGTTAGTTTCTTTGAATTCAATCAACTAATTTAAAAGAGCGAACTGTGTGGTAAAATTTGCCTTTATTAAGCCTGGCTACGTTTAACTAAACTTTTGATTGATAGAACAATAAGAACATTTAAGACATGAAACATTTTCTTGTTTTAAACAATGTTAGTTACAGGTATTTTCCCGGTTTTCCGTCTATTCCTTTATACATAATTTATCAGCAACAACCTCATTTGATATGCATTTTCAAAATATTCCAATTATATCATTCTGGTGTTGAAGGATTTGATTTTGTACTATAGTGAATGATTGACTTTGTGCTTGTTTGTTTGAGATAATCAAAACAACTGCCTGTTGTTACAGTTTACATAAAAGCCAGAAGCATTTGTGGTGTACAAAACACTCATTTCAACAAATCATGCAAAAAATGTGTTGTGACCTTCACTTGTTGACCTATTAAAAATGTGTTATGTGAAATACTTATTTTGATTGTGTCATATGCACACTATATTACAGTCAATCTGTATTTACTATATGAACTGAAATATTACTGTTAAAGATATTTTTCTTCCATTAAACTTGAAGGACGTAAAAAAGGTGAAGTTTTAACAGTCATTCACTATTAGCACATTACTTTGGTTTGTGTTAAGACACTTGTGATTATGTTTAGAATATTTTGAGTTCTTGTGTGTTCAGATGTAGCTCAGATTAGATGCATTTATGTAGCTTTTTTACGTTATCAGTAGTTTGTTAGAATTGTTAACTAGGTACTTTTCTCCCATTTTGAGGAGAAAAGTATAGACATAATTATATCAATATGTCTTCAAATAAGGTTCATCGATGTATATTGTAAAATATTATTCCTACTATAGTAGTTCTTTATATAACCGAATATAGTTCACTGCTAATAAAGTATCTGCCTACGGTTGCAGGATCCGTTAACATCAGTATTTGGTAATTTCCTGTTTCAAACATTTGGTTGTGTTTTTCTGACAAGGAAAGGTCAGTTTATTTTAGAAAAAATTCCAGACATTTTCGGGTTTCTTGTCTACAAATATATTTTTTTAAATTAAGCACTTGTCAAAGTATCAAAAGACTTGTTATTTAAACAAAATGTTATCACATTCATCAGATTTAGTATTACTTAAAAACCTATCTACTGAGTCATCAGTGCATGAATTGTTTCTTTGAGACTATTAAAACTGGCCATTCCAGTTTTAATTCGTTTTCAAAGCACATTTTCTTACACTTCGTTTATGTAGCACAGGTCATAAATACTATTTTAGCAATTGTCTTAGTATAATTATATAGTTGCTACTGATTGTTTAGAAAATTAATTTTTACATTCTATAAAGTGAATTAGATTTCCTTTTAAAGTTACTTGACACAATAAAGTATTGAATAGATTAATCTTTTTAATTTAAAAATATGCAATACAAACTCAACATTACACCATTACTCTGAGATTTTGGTCAGAATGTTATTCCTTTGTGATAAGTTACTATGTCCAAACAGTTTTACACTAGTAATTAAACATTCCACCATGACTTTGGAAAATACTTGATTCTGATTAGCTGACTTTAGAGGTGTTAAATCTACGATAAACTACGGTTGTGTTACTTGCTTTGGAATATGAATTGGTCAATGGAAGAAAAAGCTTCTTTTGCACATGAATTTTCACTAAATTTCTAAACTTATTCTTTTCTAAATATTTTCTCTTGTATTATACAACATTTACAGTAATTCAAAATCTATTTTGGGTATTTATTTGTTCCAAATTTTTAGGAGGAAGACTTTGTTTAGTTAATCTATTCATTCATGAATCATAGGTTATTGGATTTGTATTGTTATATAATAAAAATTATTAGCTTTGATAACCGATACAAAGATTATTTTAGAACCTTAAAATATGTATATTTTTATTATGTCTTTCTGCTACATTTTTCAGGAGTTAATGGTAGGTATTTGATGTTTTAGTGATATTTAGGTCAATGTAGAATTTTTAGTTTTGTCCGCCCTGTGCTTTCAGTATTGTTTTGAATTCTACATTTTGTGAAGTGTTTTTTTTTTAAACTGATTTGTTTTGTTTTTATCCTGAAGTGCTGTATTCTGGGGTATGGGAGGTGGGTTTTTTTAATAGATAGACATAATTCTTCTTTTCAAGTTGTTTAGTTGATGGTATATTTTGTTAAGTTTTGGAACACGAAACTTACACATAGTAGATACCCAAGTTCAGTTGTTTAAAAGACCAAAATTCACTTACCCGTACCCAAGTATTCACTTACCTGTACCCAAGTATGCACCCGTACCCAAGTATGCACCCCAGAACTTGTAGTTGCTTATTCCAAGAACCAGCTATTTATTTTAAAAGATAATGAATTCCCAGTAACATATACCTGCATGTTGGATTACAATACCTTGAAGTGTCTATTTGCTTACAGTTAACTACCGTTATCATCAAAGCATGATCAACTATTGCTTCAACAAAGAAGAACTATCCATACCAAATTTCTTTTTGTGATAGTCACAAATCACTTGAAATGCCTTTTTCTATTTGAGATGAATTGTTAAGTAAATGTCTCCATTATGTCATCTTTGAGAACACTGAACACATCCAATTGACTTTGGATGTTCACCACAATGCAGTTGAAACTGAGTGACAACAAATTGATTTGTGGTAGTCGAGACATTTAATTCTGAAACATTCTTGTGTTTATATTATTTAAATTTTATTTTAAAATAAATATTAGTTAAATGTGACAGAAGTACATTTTATATTTATCACATTCTGTATACTTTTATTCAGTCTTGTGATGTTATTTTGTTCCTCTCTTCTGTTCTGCCTTTTCTAATTGTAAAAATCCGAAACATATTGATCAGCTGGCAAATATATATATTGCAAATTTGATTTATTTGCTTAACTATTGCTCAGTTAAAAGTATAAACTTAACAATTATTTATAATTGTGCCATTTCAAATGTAATTCATTTCTAATATAAAGTTGGAAGGACAAGAGAGCAAATGATTATTTATCAATCCCTTGGTCATGCCATAAATATTTGCTGCCTGAAACTTATTCGCATGTAAAGTCTTCTTTGGTCACAGTTTATGAGAGCTCATGCTGACATCAGCTAAAACTGCTTTAATGTTTAGAGATGAAGCTAATTACTAAGGTCATAGATACAGGGCTTTAGATTGCAACAAAATCACAACGTTAAAGGGTGTGCCCAAAATAAGAATGTCCCAAATTAGTGCACCCACATTAATATAAGTATGTGACCTACAGTCTACTATTTAATTTGTAAACCACAAAATATTATGCCTTATGTCATTTATACGGACTCAAATTTAATTTCTAAATATCTACAACCCATCAGACAAGGACTTAAGTTGACCTTCCATAACCTCAACTGTTAATTATATTACCCGATCCCCAAATATTAAGAGACCTATTGTGCCAAAATTAAAATCTAAAGCCCTGTGTTCTAATTTAGTTTCTTGGTCTGTACTGCATATACAAAATAATTATGTCATTAAATGTCTCAAAAACCCAATTGAATTTTATAGCAATTTTAGAGTGGCATGAAATGATCAAATTCTATGATACCGTTTGTAATTCAAGAATGTAGTGTCTTGTTTAATTGGTATAAAAAATGAAACTATTGTTTTGAGCACATGAATTATGTTATGAAACCATTGTGTTGCTGTTTAGATGCACTTGCGGATGACATTCCACCAAAGAAGAAGCTGGAAGATGTTATGCACCTCGCGGAACTATGCATCGAGGTTTTACAACAGAACGAAGAACACCACGCAGAGGTTCGTGTTTAAACCTGTACAACGTAATTCTTCAATCATCATCATTTTAGTTTAACATTTTCTTCGATCAATAACTTAAACTATACTTGATAAACGTGATTTAAGTGTTTTGTGCAGTTATGTTTGTTAAAATACATAAACTTTTGATTTACTGATTTTGTGGAACGAAGTAAGTTTAAGTTTCTTTGTAATCACAACTGCTTGTTACTGACAAAATAAGTTGATTCAACCAATTAATTTTTGGGAAAAAATATGAAATTAGTATTCATGAAGTTGCAGCTTGCATTTTGTTTAACTGAGAACTTCTGAGGTAATATTATTTTGCATTAAAGTGTAAATAAACAGATATTAAAAAAAATATTTAGATTTTGAAAGTATCACTAATGTTATTGTCATTAGTTGAACATCATTGAATTTTGCTTGGCAATACACCCCAAAAGTTTGTGGAATGTGTATTTGAATATCTGTTTCGTGAATTTTGTGCTTCGCAGTTTACCTTTGGTGGCAGTCGTACCAAAACTTGTCTTGCGAGAAAAGAACAAACAATAATCTTTCTTTTGTGTTAATTTGCAAAGAAAAATAACTTGTGTTTCATCGTTTGTTTTGTGGACAGGATGTAATACTGAAAAAAAACAATGGACAAGTTTTTGTAAAACTGCAAAAAGTTTGCTGTTGTGGCAAGCTTCCTGTCTGGTGCAGTCTGATTTGGTGTTGGAACGCAATGTGTAAACCAACCATGGGCATAAGTTGCATGGGTTAATATATACATACAACTAAGGTCAGTTGAGTGCCTGTTGCACTTTGGGCTTTAATTTGATCTAGCAGGTATCATGTCCTAAAGAATAATCTTAGGTTATATGTACTGCAAAACCTAATTTATTGTAGACTACTAGGAGTAGTCAAGTGATTAACATAGTTAAGGGTTTAGTGGGGGTACATGTAAGTTCAGTCCAACCTTCTGACTGCGTAAACTTTTTAAAAAGTCTGGTTAAAGACCATTTGTAATCATATTTCTTGTCCTGTATTTAAAAATAGCATCCAGTTACTTATTGAATTTACAAGTTGGGGTGGTGTTTTTAGTATTGATTGGTTAATTTTATTCTTGCATTTGGCCAGATTAAAGTATCGTTAACTTTCTCTAACTGTTGTATTTGACTGTTGAATCCTGTAAGTTTTTCATATTTTGTATGGATCCTGGGAATTATAGTCTTAAGTGGTTTCCAGGAATTTCAACTTTTGTTCAGCTCCAAACCAGTGCTCGACGACTGGTATAACAAAGGCAGTCGTTTGTACTGTTCTGTCTGTGGAAAAGTGCATATAAAAGACCCCTTGCGGCTTTTCAGAAAGATTAGCCCATCGTGTGGTGGCAGTGAGTTTCCTTCTAAAGATCTTTGTGGTCCTTTACCTTCACATTTAGTGGAAATAGTTCTAATTTCCTTTCTCTTTTAACTTTGAATGAATAATTTAGTTTTTGGCAGTTTCTTACAAAGGTTTTTTATAGAAGTTGTCAACTATATAAAATTAACTGTTTATTTATTATGCTCTATTGTTTAAATAGTGCATATCACTCAGCTGACCTTTGATACCACATTTTTGCACACCACTGTATCTTCTTTAATATAATCTCATCTTATATGGGTTATTATTACAGTGACCTCATACTTGTGAATTGTGATCAGCATCTCTGAGAAATATATTTTACTTTTAATAAAAATACATTATGTGGTCTTTTTTCTTTTCTCTTTTGTCTCTTGCTCTTTTTTTTTAACGTTTGGTTACATTAATAAAACAAGGCCATTTTAAAGTTTGTTTTCTTCTACTTTAATTTTAACATTTGCATTATTTAGTTTAAAACCAAGTCATAAGGGTTTACTTGTATACATGTTGGATATTAAAATGTCGAGAAACTTCTATTTTGAATTTCACAGGTGAATATTGCAATTTTTATGTTTATTGCTATTGGTAATATAAGTTGTTTAACTGTCAAATCTGTTGATGTAACAATCTGTATTTACCTGTTAACATCAAAGGTCTTTTAAATTAAATAAGTCCGTTCAAATTTACTTGTACCAAATGGCCACATTTGTATTCACTGTGGTGGCATTGTTGCTAAGCCACCAACTTTAAGCCAAGTAGGTTCTGGGTTCTCACCTCTGTACGTGCTCTGATCCAGAGTGAGTTGACGGTTAAGGCAATGCCAAAAATAGCCTAATCAGAGCAGTTGTGTGTACAGGGTACAATATTTTACAAGAACCGTTGTTAAGTTAGTGTGTAGGTTCTGTAAAATTAAATTCATGCGAGCTGCCAATCGGTTACATGGTGATCTGTAACATTTTGAAATTTAATATTGCAAATTTCAAGATCATACAAACTTTATTCACACAGACATACAATTCCAAAAAGTGTTTTAACTTATTTTAGACATTGCTGCAACATAAAATATGTTCTTTTGTATTTTATTTTTGTTCGAGTTAAAGTTTCTCTGTTTAAAATGCAAGTTCGATGTAACTTGTAGGTAACCCATCGGTTACTCCAATATAATTAATGTCACCGAACAATTGGTTACCTAGATGAGAACCATATGAACCAACTTCTGGTTACCTTACATTTTAAAATATTTTCCACTGAAATAGCGTAACATTAATTATTGAAACACCCACTTCGTTTTAGGCAGGCTACTCAACAAGTTACATAGATTTGACTCTGGGGAAAATACTAATTCTCTAAACCCAGATATATGGAACTAAATGTCATTGTTAACAAAATAACAAAAATAATTAATGAAAACCACCGAAATTGTATACAGTTTTTTGTTGCTGTCACATTCACACCCCGTAACCGTAATGGCAGCCAAGCCAGACTGCACATCGACTGTTGAGGTCTGTTCTACAGATATTGTTATATACCACAACCCAATAACTGTTCTTTCAAACTGCATGATCAAAATATTAATTTGCTGTTGTGCTTTTTATCTTCTTCTGCTGTAGGCATTTCGATCGGTGAGTGACCTATTCTGCGAGTGCTACAACACACATCTTGTTACATTGTCACCAACAATTTGCTTGCTATTTTCATTTTCCTATTTTTCAAGCAATGCTTGAATGACAAATAGACTAGATGAGAACTCATAGGATTTGTTACTGTATTGACTCACATAATAGATTAAAATTCACTTTCCTTTTTGCAAATAGATTCTTAGTAACACACATCTTTATACAACTGATTTATACATTTTTAACTTTTCATTTAGCTTGTAGGCTTAGATATTTTATAGCAGTTATGCATGGTATTTTTAAAATATTGTCATACATTGTCCTGAGTTAAACTAAATATTGTTAACATACTTATTGTATCAAAATAGTGAACAGATGCCCAGTTTTGTGCAATACAGTTTTATATATTTAAAGATCTGCTGACTATGCAACAACTCAATTTTTTATAAATCTTTCAAACTGCTTGAGTATGTGATTTGCATGAAAGCAATTTTCAAACTACTTTCAAAATTATGATTTAATGCTTTTTTTTTCCTTTACACTTTTCTATTTCATTCTCATGATGGATTTTTTGTGAATTGATTGAATTATTACACAGACGATTAATATAACTGATTTCGTTTTTATACAGCAAAAAAATGTTAAAGACTTAATAGTGACAAGATGTGTGTAAATTTCTTGTTACATAACCTGCTTCAGTGTTTACTAAATTGACACCTTTCTGTTAGTTTTTTTTTTCTTTCCCAAGTTTTTCCTTGCAAGATTTCATGCAGTTGATTTTGTTTCAGTCTTCAGTTAGTTTTCATCACCTGATATTTATGATATCTTAACATTTTCATAGTGTATCATTTACTTATATCATCTCTGTGTGAGTTGTAATGTCCGAGTTGTATTTTTTGCACAATATTCATGACTCGACAGTTCCTTAGATAGCGTCTTTTTAACTAGATGTGTATTAAGTTAATAATTCCATGGAGTACGTAGTTTTTACTGTAATCTGTA
>JAULBQ010211050.1:0-20937 GCA_032355525.1 Pachydermia laevis
AGAGATAACCCCAAAAACCTGTACTGCGTGTTATACGAGGTTTATCTTCACAGACTTGTTCAGTTATTAAACTAGAGATAACCCCAAAAACCTGTACTGCGTGTTATACGAGGTTTATCTTCACAGACTTGTTCAGTTATTAAACTAGAGTGTTGTTTTAACCAAGCAGCCTACTATGGCTTCTAAGTGGGCGTAATCCACCCGTACTATATATACTAGCTCGGCTAACCTTTCTTAGCCAACCTAAAAACCATCCTTTTCCACTAAGAAAACCTTGTGCTTGGAAGGCACCTATGCATCATTACACTAAGGACGGAGGTAGTGAGAGGGACCACCGTCCCGTCAACAGGTTTACAGCCCGTCATCTACAACTCGACCACCCCACTTCCAGAAACAGAGAACACCTCCCTATCCCAGGTTTTGGAAACCCAAAGTTTTATCTTAACCTAGTTTCTGTATTACCTGGGCTTCTAAGACTTTCGCCTTCCTAAAGAACCACAACCTTTAATGCTTTATACACCACGGAAGCCCCTATAAAAAAACTGGGAAGAAGAAAAGGAGAAAAAGAGGAACCCTATGAAGCAACCCTAAGTACCTACATTTTGAAATTCCTGCGAGCCGAGGGCGGAGAGAAGAGCCGCAAGGACCATGCCTTATCCCCCCATACAACACTAACCTATAAGCCCCTCCCAGGAACCCCATAACCCTAAACCACAAAGAGAACCCAGGAAAGGTGCCTACAATTGATATCCCCATAAAAATTTCCCCTAAAAACCCCAAGCCCGGAGGACACCTTATAGAGCACACAATTAAGATGCACCACCAAATAGTTCTTCTTGGGAAAAGCATTCCCAGCCCCGTGCAAACAGATATTCTCCGCCTCTTCACTTTTCCGTAGTACTCCCCTAAAATTCTAAAAAGGCCAGAGGAACAAAGACCGTGGGCCACCATTATGTACAGAGCACCAGACCACCCCAAACCCCTCCCACTTAAGATCCTTAACTGAACTAGCCTTATGTGCCCCACTGAAGAGTAGGCCACCAAAGACTTTCTGTCTATCTGACGTAGGCAAACAATAGACCTGAGAACTCCCCCTCAGATTCCAGCACCTCCCCAAAAAACTTCTATTCTGTAGCAGAGCTGACCGTACCTTTTTAAAACGCGCATCAACCCTACACCCCCAAGCTTTAGCAATAAGCCAGCCAAGGCCATTGAGCCTGCTGTAGGGGCCTCAACATGAGCTTTAGTTAACCACAGGTGAAATGGATAACAAGGTATCTTAATAAAAAAAACCATTACACCAACACAACCCCAATACCCCATTCTTCTTAGTAAGTCTCAACTAAATCCTATAAAAAAAGACCCATAAATTGAGAAACATGACAGAATAAATAGTAAAAAAGGAAGAGATCCTGTAAGAGTATATAACATTAAATAGAACACAGCCCTAATACGCTCAGGCTGAATCCCTCATCGAAGAATTAAGACAAAAACAGGAACTAGGGAAAGCTCAAAGAAAATATAAAACCAAAGAAACCTGTGAGAGCAAAAAGCTAAGAAACAACAAAGAACCACCCCCCAAATACACAACCTTTTTTTAGGGTAAGTAGCAAGCATTATTAGGGCCCCCAACCAAAACCTTAGAAAAACTAATGAACCGTTTCAGTCATCTACCACCCAAGTGCCCGCTAACACATACCCCTCTAAAGATCCCCGGTACAATAAAACCGGTGCCCTAAAAAAACATAAGACAAATAATTGCCAACAACCAACCATCCCACAACAGGGCAACAGTCCTCCTAAAACTGCCAACAATTTTGTTCTGAAGCGGGCGGAAGGTCGTCACCCTCCCTGGCCACAGATTAGAAGTCTAGGCCAAGACAACTACCCGCCTTTTCTTAGTCCCGAGCCCACTCTAAAGCCCCCCGGTACAGCTCAAAAAGCAACCCCAGGGTTAGAATCACCAGAAACCCCCACCTATAAATACCAAAATCTTTAACCCCTTCCTTGTAGGCCTGAAGCACAGGAAAGAACATTAAAGATTCCACCTCAAACACCAAGAATAAAATAGCTACCATGTAAAATCGCACGGAAAAGGGAGCTCGAGCAGAGCCAAAGGGATCAAAACCACACTCGTAAGGAGAAGCCTTCTGAGAATCCCGAAACCAAAGCTTAGTTAACCAAAAGGTTTGGGTAGCCATAGCTACCATCAAAAAAAACCCTACTAATAAAACTACCCAGAAAATATCCATCTTTTAGTTAAAGCAGAAGGGCGCTCACTCCCACCCGCAGGGTATGAACCCGCTATACTTTTTATACTACTCTGCCTTCTAAGCGAGTGAGGTGCTAAAAACCCCCTACGTCGATCCTAAGTCGATTGCATGATCTGCCAACCCGCCTCAAGTGCCAAAGAGGTTTAAGCTCTTGAATTCTACTACATCAAAGTAGCCCGTTAAGCCCGGCTCAGCACCTTACAGGAAACCTTGAACCAAGGACTAGTGAGTCCCAAACCCACTGTACATCTGCTTATACTTTTCCCCGGGGTACCCAACCACCCTACAAGACTCCGCCTGCACCCGTGATTTACAAGACCACCGCTCTTCTTAAGCTAAGGGAGGGGGAAAATAGATTCCTTCTTCTAAAACAACAACTCTATAAAATCTAAATAGGGAATTGCTAGCAAAAAAACAAAAACCCCCGAACGACCGCTTCAGTCGGACTTAGCACACTTCCTTCCTCGAACAATTCCCATTCTTGCAACATATAGGTAATAAGTCCAACTGGTAACCGACCTTCCTAGTAAGAAAATCGCCAAAAATGGATACCATTTTATTACATGCATTAAAACTACAACTTTTCCACAAAACCCAGGGAATGGAGGGAACCCACCAAGGGAAAGTAACCACACACAAATTCCTAGGCTGAAAGGGGTATTACGAACCCCTCCACCTCTGATGGTGTATAGGTACCCGTCTCCCCCCATCAACCTTAAAAACCCCCCCAAAGCAATTCAATAAGCCGAAAGGTAGTACCCTAAAACCACCTGCCCTCCAAAACAAGCAGCCAACCTTCAGCCGGTGTGAGCCACAGATGAATACCCAACAAACCGAGACAGGCGAGTAGAACCAACCCCAGAAATAGACCCCACTACAGCCCTTCTTCCCCTAAGAAAAATCAACACCCATCTCCCCTGAAACCCTTGACAAACCGAAAAAAAGGGGACTACCTTCTGCACAGTGAGGATAAACCACATACACCCAGGACGTATCCCGTCTAAGACCTCCACTACCCAAAAATGGAATGGGGCCGCCCCCATCTTAACCCCCAAACCACTAATAATTCCCCTTAGAACAGCGTCCCCACCCACTCACCCCCCCAAAACAATTCTCATCACCATTACCCTTGAACCAAAGCATTGGACAAAGTAATACTTAAACCCCCTGATTACAGGTTTCTTTTTATTGTTTACTAAAAATACTAGAGCCCCAAATAAGTTTATCTCTAGGCCCACTCACACACCAAACCATCTTGGGCTGACCAAGGAAAACACAATTCTTCTTAAAATTAGGCAACACGCATATGTAAAATTACGGATTCTCAACCACTTTGCTTCTTCACTCAACAAAGAGCTACTAAGCTTAACCCAACACCACACCTTACCGGTAGTACCAAACCCATAGCGGTGCAGGCCGCAAGTTTATCTTAACTACTGACTACTCATTGATCACTCCTCAGATTAAGCTAAAGCTAGGCCCTAGATGCCATGTACTCTATAAACCAATCCTTGGATTCCTCTTTTCTTAAAGCTTCAACGGTTACTTCTTCACTTGTTGGGACTTCAACAGCTACTTCTTCACCTCTAGGGAGTTCAATGGGCAACCCTCTTGGTAATTCAATGGGGCCCCCCCTAGGAAGATGGATGGCTTCATCCATAGGAATTGTAATATCATGCTTTGAAAGGTTCCGGACTACCTGATCACCAAGTACATCCTCCAATCCAACAAGCACGGTACTCTTCATCGAGTCCGACAAATGACCATACGCTTCTTTACATCGCCTGATGGAAGACATCAGGTTTTGATACTCTACTAAATCCTCAAACCGAATAGCGGGGAAGTTAGGATTTCCAACCCCAATCTCCAAAGAGACCAGGGCCCCGGCTGCGACTTTAAACTCATCCGTCTTCCGAACAAGGTCTGCAACCGAGTTGCACCAGAAGCTTACATCTTCTGGGCCAGCAATATACGCCCTCCAACTTTCATACACTCTCCAGGGCACTCCTTCCAATACAGTGGGCATCATCGAGTGTGCCGCACCGCAAAGCTCAGTGCATATGCCCCATAGGGCCCCCGGAAGCTTTATCTCAAACAAACCACGAGTCAAACGACCCGGAATTGCATCGATTTTAACTCCTAGGCCAGGGGCACCCCACCTATGGATGACATCTTGACTTGTCACAAATACACGAATTAGTTCCTTAATAGGTACTATTAAGGGACGATCAGCAATAGTAAGATCAGCAAACCCAATATCCATAAACGGCCTTCGGGGGACTAATCGGGAGTCCCACTCTAAAACACCTTCTTCATCTCCCACAGCAATCTTGTACCTTCAATACCACTGGTGACCTGTCACTGTAACATCTAAAGCAGGGGATTTATATGTTTCATCATTAACATACAAAGCAAAAGTAGAAACTGCACACATAACCACTAACAAAAAAATTGGCATAGTTCCCCAAAATAACTCTAAATTAGCACACTCTAAGTATGTTCTACAGGTTGTTTTCCTAAAAACAGCCATTCGTAGAAACCACACGACAATTGATGTTACGAGCAGGCTTAAAAGCAGCGCAACCTCGTAAACATACTGCAAGTTATATGCTTGCATCCTCTCAGGCTCAGGAAGTTTTACCCGGTCCCAATCTAACAGCTCCTTTTTTAATTGTTTTTAGCGTTCAAACCGACCATTTAACAGACACCAATAAGAAAATGAACGGGTTGCCTTAGGGCTTCTTCTTCAAGATCATCTAACTAAACCCACGAAAATCATCGCCTGAACCAAGGCAATGAGAAACTCCAATAAACCAATCAGACACCCCACTGTTGCACTAATTAGCATAAGAATCCAATGACCCTCCCACAGCAAATGCGCAGACATCTCTCCGACAATAGACATTATAATATGTCCACAAACCGCGTTTACTAAAAGCCGAACCCCAAGAACCACAGGACGAATTAACCAGCTCAAGAGCTCTGATACTACCACCACCAAATTCAGGGAGAAAGGGGCCCCCTTAACCCAAAGCCCCCTCAAAAATCCCTCTTTTCTCACCAACCTACCTAATGTTCCCATTCTCCAAAAGAAAAATGCATAAAAAAAAACAACCCTAGGGTTAGTTCTCACACTCGATAAAAAGGGAATCGACCCTAATGCGTTCATTATAAAGAGAATCCTAAAAAGAAAAACTAGCAAATGAACCCTCCCTGCCTTCCGTCTAAATGGACCTTTCAAAAAAAACTTAGCCATAGTTAGCATCCTTCAAGTAAACGCCGTCTCCATTAAGCCTGAGCTCATGAAAAAGGGGTTCCCCAAAAGAAGGTAAATATAAAAAGGAAGACACATAGCTAAAAACTGACCCAACCTAAATCTCCAAGTAAACTGCGTGAAGTACCTATAAAACCTTCAAAAAGAACTCATCTGTACCCAGGGGTTAGCTAAAACCACTTGCCGCACGAAAAACGGCCGCACTACACGTGTACTACCCAGGCTATTCTACGAGGAAAAGCTCTTACTCTTTTCCCTCAGGTTCCAAAAACCCGCGTGCCCATTACACTACCCCGCATCTTAAGTACGAAGAGGACTCTAAGCCCCTATGAAGAAGGGTTCAAACCCACCCACCTGATTAGCCGTACCAGCAAATCTCCCCAGAGGCCAAAAAAGACCAATTAAACAACTTCAGTGTTGCGTTTTTTTTAAACTACCCAGGGAACAAGGGTTGAGAAGTTCTTTACACCTCACCTACGAATTAAAAGTCCGCCGCCCTGCATTAGGCCACCAACCCCCAACCTAGATCCAAAAAGTCTTAACAGCAAAAAGAAAGCCTTCAAAGAAATCATCGCAGAAACTAGAAAAGCCTCTGTATATTTCTGTGAACCTCCACCGCCACCCCCAACCAGTTCAAATGTAGACAAACGCATACACAGCAATTCAAATACCATCAACAAAATGCCAATACCATACGGCAAAAGTTAAGTTTAAGTGGCGTTGCGGAGAGAAGTGACCCAACAAAGCCCGGCTTCAAGCTACAAACAAAAAGATCAGCCCCCCCACCACATGCAACCCATGTAACCCTGTTAGGGCAAAAAAACAACTTCCGTAAATCCCATCAGCAATAGTAAACTTAGCTGTGTAGTACTCCCAACCCTGAAGGGCTACGAAACAAGCCCCCATTACCATCACCACCCCCAACCAAAACAACAGTGCCACGAGTCGGGCGCTCTTAATTATCTTCTGGGCAGCGTTGCAAGGATAAATAGTTCCTACCAACAAGCCAGTATTAGCTAAGGGAATTCCCTTACAGTGCACAGTTATCATCTCCGGAGGCCAATAACACCCCACCACATGCCTAGCCGACAAAGCCCTATGAAAAAAAGCCCAGAAAAACGATATAAAAAACATTCTTTCCCTTATCAAAAAAAGGCAAAATCCAATCCGGATTCCACGCTGCACTCGAACGGTATGCTTTCCCAAGAAAGTAGCCTCAGTAACAATATCAACAAACCACCAATAAACACAGGCAACAGTCCCATAAAGCCTTGCGACTACCCAGTGAATAGAATCCCCATGTAAAAACTGAGCAAACCTAATTGCAGCCAACCCCAAGCCCCATGACGTTAAAAAAGGCCAAGGGCTCGGATCTACTCGATGAAATGGACAACGCTTCACTAGGAAGAAGGGGCGTTTCACGGCGCATCGAGCGGACGACAACCGCCCATGATTTTTTCACTACCCTTCCCGATAGTCCTCATAGTATACTTTTAAAGAAACGTTGTAATACCACTTCAGCACTACCACTTAAAAGGCGGCATCTTAGGGGTCTTAGGCAACTCAATTTTTGTCAAAGGAACATGAACATGCCACAAAATAGAGAAAAAAGCATATCTCAACAACACCACCACCACAAGCCAAGCTAACCATCCAACTGGTTCCATCATAGGCACCTACACCACAACCCCTCAAGGCCCTGGATTTTAAGAAAAAACAACTCAAACAACAATACAGGCTACGTACACAACAACATAGAAATTAAACCAATGACTACACATAATTAGGTTACAATTCAAAAAATTCTTAAACCAACTAGAAAGTCCTATGGGACCACAATACTCCAGCCATCCCTGCTCCATTCAGGAATTTACCTCTTCTGACAACATAAACCCCCAATAAACAAAAGGTTGGCTTCTCAGCCCGTCCAAAAACCCCAACTCCCGGAAAAACCTACGGCGCCATACCCTAGACTTGTCTACCTCTTTTTTTAACCAACTATCCCCCCCTAAATTAACTTCCTGCCAAAAATAATGGCCCCGAAAAGCCTCTGCAATCTCGGACACCCAAAACCACCAAACCCCAAACCCCGGAACTCTAACAGCTATTAACTTTACCAATCCATAGGAGTATAAGCAAGGAGAAACGGTAATATATCACGACCCCCAACTTCCTATTATTACCCTAAGTAGAAGAAGAGGAAAGCAACAAGAATGAATGTCTGGTAAGTCACAGCCTCTTCTTCGAAACCCTTTAGAACCCCTTTCTAAATTCCCCCCTAAACTTCTGAAAAAGCAATAGTAAACTAAACGAGCTCTATAATACCCAGTTCTAAACACCCCCACCAAAAAGAGAGAAACCCCCAAGACCCTAATTTCCCTTATAAATAAACTCTCTAAAATTATCTCTTTTGAATAAAACCCCCTAAAAAAGGGAAATCCACAAAGACCAGCACAACTTCTAATAAAGTACCACTTCACCCCCGGAACCTCCTTAAAACATCTTCTGAGCCGGCGAAGATCCTGACCATACCCCTTAATAATAAACCCCACACAGATGAATAAAAGCGCCTTAGTCACCGCATGGGCTACCAGATGAAAGAAAGCCAGAGCCGGAAACCCGACCCTTACGGAAAACATCATCAGAGAAACCTGAGAGAGCGTGGACAAAGCCACCACCTTTTTTAAATCATACTCCATGCAAGCAGCCACACCAGAAATTATTAAGGTAACCAAAGAAGACCACTGCAACACCCTCAATACCCCCCAACTCAACCCCTCACAGTACCGAACAATAAGAAACACCCCAGCCGTCACCAAAGTAGAAGAATGAACCAAAGAAGACACAGGAGTTGGAGCCGCTATTGCCTGAGGCAACCAAGAACAGAAAGGATACTGGGCCCTCTTAGTCATCGACCCAAAAGCCAAAAAAAACCCAAGAAAGCCTAAATCCTCTCCTAAACAACTCCTTTCCCCCAACTCAAGTCCCCTAAACAAAATAACCAAAATAATGAAACAATCCCCCAATCGATTAGTTAAGGCCGTAAAGAACCCAGCCGATAGAGAACTTCTTGCCGGGTAAAAAATAATCAGAAGGAATGAAAAAATTCCTAAGCCATCCCATCCCAACATCAACCCAAATAAATTTGGGATAAAAATAAATAGGATTATGGAAAACACAAAACACACTAGGAGGCAATGAAACCGAGAGCTATACGGCTCACCCCGCATATAAAAATCCCTAAACTTAAAAACACACCCAGAAACTAAAAAAACCACCCCTGAAAAAATAAGTCCAACTCGATCCACTAGAACCTCAATCCCATATCCACAACTCCTATAGCGCACTAACTCTCACCCTACAACATATATATCTTCTCCCAGAAGCAAACCCCCCAAAAAAGACAAAAAACACACTTGCCAAGCAAAACATCGAGCATAATAGCTTACTTTCATACCACATACAGGGGAAGCAGTAAACTGCTACCTCTGGGATTACGCCCAGACTTCCCCCCACTTCTGTTTGTCAGGGCGCACCTTCCAGTACCCCTACCTTGTTACGACTTATCTCACCTTCCGGCGAGAGCGACGGGCGGTTTGTACACAAGTTAGATTCACGTTCAGGGAAGCATATTAATCTCCCCTTACTCCTAAGTCCACCTTCACCTGGAGATTTCACAGTTCTTCCAAGCTCCGTATTTCGAATTTTGAATTGTAATACCCACTCCCTTGTACCATAGGCAGTATTTCGACCTGACTTTACGGATCCTGTCGACAAATCGCCAGTTCCATTGGGCCTGTTTCTTCTTGCTCGAACAACAGGCTGACGACGGCAATACACCGGCTGTTCTTTTTCAAGGTACAGTAAGATGCTACGCGGATCATCGGATTAAGGCGCATATTCCCCTAGGTAGTTAACGAGCCGCCAAGTTCTTTGAGTTTTAAGCACACGCTCGTAGTACCCAAGCAGCTGCCTCATAGCAAAGTTTGCGTCGGTAATAAATGGGTCTCAAATCCATGTCTTCGGTTCACCGGTTCCGTGGCCTCAGCCTAGAGAAGAAATTTCCCCTTTCCTCAGGAGGATTAATTGGATTGCACCCCTATCCTTCCCGGATCGATCCACTCTAATTTTTCATAAGATTGTCCCCCGCCTGAGGCGGGGGAAGGCTGTCTTACCACCTTTTGCACTGTCTCACTTAAATAGGGTAACTCAGGTTTAACCGCGACTGCTGGCACCTGGTTGGACTCCCCTGTCTAACAATAGCCCGGTCGAGCTTTCGCACATTGCCGAGACCTTTTCACTGGAGTTATGGATCATTTACTAACAGTCCTCGAATTTTTTCTGATTGTCGGTTCTAAGCTCCCTTCAAAGTGCACTTCAGCCCTCCTTGTAGGAAAGTAAACTCATACGCATTCTGCGCCTAAACTACCATGTGTTAATTGACCAAGTTTTACCCAAGCTTGGTAACCAGAACCAAACTACCAACTATAACCACTTTTGCTCCTGGAGGCGTCACCTCCATCTTCTGGATGCAAACCAGAAATTTTTCTTACACTAAGGAGCAACCCAAAGCCCTGGAGGGGTCATAATCCACCACCTGTAAGGCTGCAGCTTACCGTTGTTCTTCAACTACAGGGCCCTTCCCTAACGCCTAAAAGGCCGAATAGGCTTTCGAAGAAGAAAATGCTTTGGGCGATCACGCGGCATGCGGTCCCTAAACCGACCAACAAACCAAGTATAAGGGTACAATTTCAAAATATCAAGAGCCTCCTTTCGTGTCATCAAAGGATCCCCAAAATTGTAACCCCCAGGACCGTCGTCTTCAGAATCCTCATCTAGGGGATCCTCCTCCCTCTCCCCAAAAAAATATTCCGCCATATCAAACTCTCCTTCACAAACTGGCTTCGCCTCTGCAAATATAATCCAATTTATCAGATAGTCTTCGAAAGCCTGAACTACCCCCACCAAAGGAAAAAACACAAAATAAAAGATAGTCCCCAACTCCCCTGCCCGAATAAAAGGCTCCTCTACCCCCTGCCTTCCAACAAAAGTTAGTAAACAAAAGTTACAGACCCAAAACCAAAACAAGTACTGACAAAACAAGTAATGTGCCAAAGACTCCAGTTGTCCCAACCAAAACTCAGGAACCAAAAGCAAAATAAGAATAGAAAATAGTATTAATAAAATTCCCCCAACCTTGTTCGGAACAGAACGGAGAATTGCATAGGCAAATAAAAAGTACCACTCTGGATGAATTCTCGTAGGGGTGTCTATGTAGTCACATGCTACAAAATTCTGCCCATCCACCAATATGTAGGGATGTCGAGAGACTACATAACACAAAAGCCTGCAAGCCCCCATAACCCCCACCAAATCCTTCACCCTAAAAAACCTATGAAATCGAACTAAACAACAGTCCGTGTCCACACCTAAAGGATTCCCCGACCCCCTCTCATGAAGAAAAGTTAAGTGAAGAAAAAAAACTGCCAGAATAATAAAAGGAAGCAAAAAATGGACCCTAAACAAACGCTTAAGGGTAGCATTTCCAACAGCATAGCCGCCCCACACCCACATAGCAACATCCTTCCCCACAACAGGAATAGCAGTAACCATTCTTCTAATCACCTGAGCAGCCCAATACGATATCTGACCCCACGGAAGAACATAGCCCGTAAATGCCGTTAGCATTACAAGAACGAGTAAAACAATCCCCCTAGCCCACACCTTGTATAGCCGGAAAGAACCGTAGTATAACCCACGACCAATATGAATATATAAACAAACAAACATAAAATGGGCCACATTAATATGAAACCCCCGAAACGCCCAACCTATTCTTACTTCCTTTATAATAAAAGAAACCCTTATAAAAGCCAAATCTTCGTGAGCCGTATAGTGCAAAGAAAGAAATCAACCAGTCACCACTTGCCCCACCAAACAAAACCCCAATAAAGACCCTAAATTTCACCAAATTCTTAAATTTGAAGGACAAGGAAGGTCATAAAAGACACCCTTTAGCATAGGAAACACTACCCCATCTTTTTTCTCAAACAACTAAATGGGGAGGGCTACTAACCCATCTTCCGAGCTTAAGTCGATCGCATTCATCTGCCACCCCCACCTCTACCTTATAGTTCTCCGCTTGCCCCGCAAAGCCCCCGTCTTATTGTAACTACACAGCTTAGTAACAGATACCATGCAAATAGCCAGTAAAACCGCCAGAAATAAAAACCTGGAGCTCCCAATTCAACTACTTCTCATATACTCCGGAGAAGAAAAGTAAGGAACCTCGTAATATCCGGTTATTAAACACTTTAATATTCTACCACGCCCCCTAAACAAAAATACCCCATACCCCACTAAAAGAGGGCCAAAGGTCCACTTTATCGGAGACTTTACCGTCTTCCAAACCCTTAAAAAGAGAGGAGAAGGAGCCAATGCTACAGCATACAGAAAGATAACCAACAAACCTCCAAGAAACGAAAGAAAGACAAAGTGGCTCAACCACACTGCCCCACAATACCCAAAAATCAAACACCCTAAAGTAACAGAAAGGAAACAACAGCACCCAACAGCCTGTGGGCTTACTAAGGTTCTTGCTAACACAAACAGGACAATAAGAGCAGATGACAAAAAATACCAGATTTCCATATACCCCTTAACCCCACTACTTATTTTCTAGTTAAATAATCAACCACCCCTTTCTCCCCAGAACAAACTAACACCCTTGGCAGTCTAAGGCTTTAAACAAATCATTTCCGTACCTTCGAGCAAACACCACTAATAGACAAAGGCCTAGGGCCGACTCACAAACCCCCAAACCTAAGATATAGAAAAATATGTAGTTACACCCCATAGGCCCCATGGCCATCATACCCCCCAAAACACCCACCAAAGACACCTCCATACATAAAAGACCGCTAAGTATATGCTTATACTGAAACCCAAAGCTTAATCACCCCCCCACAAAAAATAAGCAAGAAAATCACCCCATCACCCTTAAACCCCCCAACCTGGATGCCTTCTCATGTACAAAGAAGAAATATTTCAACCTTTAGTTCTAAGCAAGCTACAGAACTCAGTGCCCGGGTTCACCCCACCCCCCCCAATTTTCCACCTCCTCATCAGCCTTAATTCTTGCCATAAATTTCTTATTTTTCCTTGTCACCTTATACATCCGACGAAGACACAAAACCTCCGTAAAAGTATGACGTGGCATACACGCAAATCCGCGCATAACCACCCACTCCAATCTTCTAGGGCGATGACCAATCATCGCAGGCCGCCGACCCCTTAAAAAAGATTCCAACTGCATATGGAAAAACAAAGACACCCTACAGATAATTATAGCACACCCCACTGTTCTCCACTGATTCCAGTAATAATAAAAAATAGGGTAATCTGGAACCCGACGAGGTATTCCCCTTAACCCTAAAAAATGCTGAGGAAAAAAAGTCAAATTTACCCCCACAAAAGTTAAAATAAAGTGACCACGCGCCCAACTTCGATGAAAAACATTCCCAGTGAAAAGCGAAAAGTAATGAACAAAGGACCCAAAAATAGTAAAAACAGCACCCATAGACAACACATAATGAAAGTGCGCTACTACATAGTAAGTATCGTGAAGAGCCACATCTAAAGAAGCATTAGAAAGAACAATTCCAGTAATCCCCCCCACAGTAAACTTAAAAATAAATCCAATAACCCACAACATAGGAGCCTCGAATCTTAAAAAAGACCCAAAAATGGTTGCAATTCAACCAAATACCTTAACACCTGTGGGCACAGCAATTAGTATAGTCACCGCAGTGAAGTAAAACCGAGTATCCGCATCCAACCCAACAGTGAACATATGATGACCCCAAACAATAAACCCTAAAATTCCAATTGAAATTATAGCATATATTATAGCTACTGCCCCAAACACCCGGATTTTCTTAGTATAAAAAACCAGAATATGTGACACTAAACCAAACCCAGGAAGAATGAGCACGTAGACCTCAGGATGTCCAAAAAACCAGAAAAGGTGCTGGAACAACACAGGATCTCCCCCCCCAGAGGGGTCAAAAAATGTACAATTGAAGTGACGATCTATAATTAATATTGTTAGCCCTCCAGCTAGAACCGGAAGTGATATTATCAACAAAAACCTCGTTACGGCTAAAGCCCAAACGAAGGGCGGACAAAACTCCGCCTTATAAGTCTTTCCACGTATATTTAAAAAAGTAACTAAGTAATTAATCGCCCCAGCAGTAGAGCTTACCCCAGACAAATGCAACCCTAAAATTACTATATCTGTACAAATATCCCCCTGGTATGGAGTAGAAGACAAGGGGGGATATATAGTTCACCCCGTTCCACTTCCCTGCTCAATAAAAGGTGATACCACCACCATATAAAGAGCAAAAGGAACAAGCCAGAATCTAAGGGCATTCACCCGCGGAAACCTTATATCAATGGCCCCCAGTAATAAAGGTAATAGCCAGTTACCAAATCCCCCAATCAAAACAGGTATGACAAAAAAGAAAATTATTATAATGGCATGAAGAGTTACAATTCAATTGTATATCTCAGTTCTAGGCAACCATATTCCAGGTCGACTTAATTCTAAGCGCATTATCCATCTTAAAGACAGCCCCCCTACGCCGGACCACATCCCTACAATGAAGTATATTGTCCCCACATCCTTATGGGAATTCGCTATTAATCAGCGACGTCAACGCATCACTTACCTAACCCCACCAACCCTAACCATAAGACAGGAGAAGGGAAGTTACAACCCTCCACTATTGGGGCATGAGCCCAATATACTTAATATATTATCCCATCAAAAACAACAAAACTATATTACTTCAAACCTACTAAAAAAATAAACCAGCTCATTGGCCCCTGACGTAATCGTCTTCTTCCGCTTAACGGCTGCCCTTAAACTAGACTAAGAAACCACACCTAAAAATACTGCAACAGCGAAAAGAACACGATCCTGTAAAATCTCCTCCCCGTTAACAGCGGGGCGTCCTTTAATAGACTAGTATTCCCCTCTTATTTAAAACAGAGAAATCAAACACACTACACAAAATAACCCAAGCACTTTACCAGGTAAGAGGAGTCCTTTCTTACTCCAACAAGACGGGCCGAAACCTTCTTCCCACTGAGTAGACTTACCTAACTCTTTAGTCTCCACTCTTCTTTAACCTTATATTATTTTAAATTCAATACTAACAGGATTCAATCCTGAAACCAAATGTCCTTTCGTACCCTTCCGCCTAAATTTCATTGAAAGAAGATAGAAACCGACCTAGCTTTCGCCGATCTGAACTCAGCTCACGTCGGGTTTTAATGGGCGAACGAACCAACCCTTGAGACCGCCTGCAAGCCTCAGGATACCCAGAGCCAACATCGAGGTCGCAAACCCGCCCATCTATAAGAACTATCAAGGAAGATTACGCTGTTATCCCCGGAGTAACTCCTTCTGTTAATCACAAAGTATGTTTATGTGGGTCGTAACGCACCCGTTTTGTGACTAAAAAGGTCTTGTTTTGCCTCTTTGCTGCCCCAGCCAAAACTCATCAAAACTACACTCCTCTACTCAGTAACCGCGAGGCTCTGGAACCTTCGATCTTGAAGGCTCCTAGGCCTCACGGGCACTTAACGCTGACGCCAATCAATGTGGATTTACGCTATAATAGGAATTTCTAACTTCACGGGGTCTTCTCGTCTTTCTTTCTCATGAAAGCATTTGCACATTCAATTCAAGTTCACCAAAACAACCTTGAGACAGTCGAGGACTCGTCAAACCATTCACAGGACCCACAATTAATGGGCCATAATTTAGCTACCTTAGCACGATTTACCGCGTCCGTTTAGGCTCGTATGCCCACTGGGAAGGCACGACCCCCCATGTTAATCGGAAAGCCATGTTTTTGCTAAACAGGCGGTCCTCTCTTTTGCCGAGTTCCTTAAGGTTTGTTTACCAATACGCATTCTTACGTTTTTATTTTTTACCCTGCAATAAAAAATAACTACAACTATCCCGACTACTCATCTCTACAGTAACACTCCCACAACCATAGTTTCGTGGGAAGGTTCCGTACAGCCAAAAGATAAATCAATTATTATTTTAAAAAAAGGCCCTTATGTGGTGTAACCCACTCCATAAAGATGGCTCCTTAAAACCTACTTACAAGCCTAAAACTTCACCAATCATCCTTTTAAAGCGCCCCCCCAGCTTAGCCTGGAGGAGCCATCTCCTTTAAGAAGACAGAATCTTGTGGCACAAAATAAACTATACTTGTAGAATCCGTCCCAAAAAGGGCTATACTCCTATATATTTTCAAAACAACCAGCTACCAGCCAATGCGAAAAGTATTTCGCCACTATCTCCCCGTCTCTAGATGGTACTACAACACCAACCCATAGCAAGGAAGTAGATCACCGAACTTTCGGGCCACCTCATGAGAATAAAAAGTAGTAGAGCCATGATGCAAAAGGTACAGCGAGCCAATCGCTGCTTCTCCTCTGATATGGCATACCTTCACTCACGTTACTATCAATTATCTATCGCTGAATATACGTTTAATTCGGTCCCTCCTACTTAAACAATTAAAAATGATTTAATTACTCCTATATACTTTTTAAATATTTTTCAACAAAGTTAAAACCATGGCACATCTAGAGTGGAGGCTGCAGAAGCCAACTAGCCTTCTTACTCTGCAACCTCAAATCCACCCATTTTCCTAAGAAACGACGTCTGGCAAGCATTTCTTAATCTCCCTAAGATTCTACTCTAGACCAACTAGCCAAAACAAATTTTTGGCTTTAAATCAAAATCCTGAACTCATTGTTTCCTCAATAAACACCCCCCATATCCAAGCCTCATCACCACACTGCTAAAACTATCAACCAAACCATCTTCATAATATGCCAACCAAAACACTCATCCCCTTTCCAAAACCAAAAAGTAACAATGTTAACCTAAGGGCTCCAATCCCCCCCACTACAACTCCTGAAATCAATAATGCCACCATATCTCTCTCCCTAATATCCTTTTTAGCCCCCTCACGAAATAAAAAATCAGTAATAAAATGTGTCCTTACAACCAGTATAATACAGAACATTATAAACCAATAACCAATCCACATCCCCAATAACTCCGGATCAAGCATACAGAACATAGTTCTGCAAAGTATTAGGCAACACCCAAGGCCTACTCATATCTTCAACTATTCCAGCTTCTTCACTCTGAAAAGAAGCGGACTAGATTTCACCAAGCACCATATTTTAATGGTACTGGGATGGGCTCCAGTTACGCCCTAAGTCTCATAAACTAACCCTTGAATCCCGTTTTTCTTAAAACTTCAACAGTTTCTTATTCACCTGTCGGGAATTCAGTAGAACCCCTAGGAAGACAAAAGGCCCCTTGACATCGTCTGATGGAAGACATTGATCTTTGATTCTATGCTAGATCCTCAAACCGAATTACCCTAAAACTTAAGGTTTCTAACCTCTTTCCCCAAAGAGATTAGGGCCCCAACTGGGCTTTAAACTCATCCGCCTTCCGAACAAGGTCTGCAACCGAGTTCCACCAAGCAGTGTACACCCTCCAACACAATCGGCATAATTGAATGCGCCGCACCGCATAGCTCACTGCACATACCCCATAAGACCCCCGGAAACTTTACCTTAAACAAATACAACATTCATGGACGGTCTTTAGGGACTAATCAGAAACCCCGACCTACTAATATTCTACAATAACATCAACAAACAACAAAACCCCCCCATTAAAATAGGAAGAATCCGCCGCCAAACCAAGTTTATAAGCAAATCATACCGGTACCGAGGGAAACTCCTACGGCACAACACCACCAAAAGAACCACTAAAAACCCCATCAACGGGCTAACAATTCTTGTTCCGATAAACTCCCAACCATTTCCCCAACGGTTAAAGCCACAACCACTTAAGAACAAAACCCTCGTCAACTGCCCTATAAAAATAACACTCGCGTACTCAGCAATAAAAATTATAGCAAAGCCTCCCCTCCCAAACTCCACATTAAAACCAGAAACTAACTCCGACTCACCCTCTACAAAATCAAAAGGGGCACGATTCGTCTCAGCTAAGACACAAAACATTCACCACGGAAAAGCCAGAGGAAGAACAAAACCGTTACACCCCCTTCACTGAGAAAACAAAACATCCTCCAAGCTCAAACTACGGCCTATAAAAAAAGGAATAACATATAGTATAACCAACATTACCTCGTAAGAAATAACCTGAGCAAGAGCCCGCACAGCCCCAAACATTGCATACTTAGAATTTGAAGACCACCCACAAAGAACCACACCATAAACCCCTACCCTTAACACGCTAAGGACATATAAACCCCCCCAAAAAAAATGAACTCCACAACCCCAAACTCCCGGGCTACACCCCCACAAAACAAAAGAATGGAACAATATAAAGCAGGGACCTAAAAAAAACAACACTGGGTTAGAGTCCCTCGGAGTAAAATATTCCTTTCTAAACAACTTAATTCCATCCGCAAAAGGCTGAAGAATTCCATACCAACCTACTATTTCCGGACCCTTGCGACCTTGAGAGGCGGCCAACACCTTTCGCTCAAACAAAGTCAAGTAGGCCACCCTCAATAAGACAGTCAGATAGAAGCTAATTGATCAAAAGATCACACCCACTATAACCCCCAATCAAAATCATCCACCAAAAAGATAGAGAAGTTCCCCTCAGTATAGTGCAACTGATCCTGCATAAACCAAAAATAATTACTCACCCCCCTTACTCGACACCGATCCAACTTGAAATCATCACCGCCTTTATAAGAAAAGTGTTCCAATTCAAAAATAACCCAAAAATTACCCCTGGGACTGATATAAATCTTGTACGCTATTGTACAAGTCATCGTATGGTCCCCCCTCTTACAAAAGTTGGAATCATGAAAACCTCCAGTGTAGCTTAACTCCTTAAAATTTTCATATCCCAACCATAAAAATAGAAATAGACTCAAGTAAAAAAGGCCTACTATAAAAACTATTAACACCCAAAGTAGCCGCTCAACTCGTTTTTCTTTCTTGGAAATAAACTCACCAAGAACTCTCTTTTCCCTCACACTTTGGTACACGGCCTCATGACCAGCATACCTTATTAGCACCAGGTAAAGAAACACCACCCCGTACAAGGCTGGCCTTACTAAGGTTTCTTCGTAACCAAGACTTGTTTCTAGGCCCTTCCATAGCACCAGTAAAAATAACATAGCACCACTTCAGGCCCAGAAAGTCAGAATACCCTCTAACACCTTCCTCCAGGACTTTTTGTAACCATAAGAGCCTGGAGCAAAGTAAGAAGTTTCTTCAAGCCCCTTACAGAACATAATGTTCGTAATCAACAGTATGACAGTCAGCCCTAACAAAAAAAATCCCCTCGTATTCATTGTCCTCTCGGGTATTCGTAACCCAAGAAGGGGGCCATAAAACACCACGATTGTGTTTTCTCCTCCTGCTTATTATTTTCACAAGTAGACCTTGATACCAAGATCGCACTGGCTTTGTAAACGTTTCAGCTGGCTTTCCCAGCAATCCACACAGAAAAGTGACCTCTATAAAAAAAATACAGAAACAAAATGACCTAAAAACACAACAATTGCGTTTTCTCCCTTGTATTTTATGTTCACAAACAAAGTTTTGATCGCAAAATTAGCCTGTTTTTTACGAACATGTCTGGCTGGTTTTTTACCAAAAAAGGCCATAAATGACAAAACTTTCAATAAAGCTTACCCCTCTTTTGCTACTTCTTTACTAAGCCTAAGCTTTAGTGAACAAATTCCAATTATTTACTTTTTCACCAAAAAACACCCTTTTTACCACTTTTTGAAGCCTAATCTAAAGGAAATCGTAGAAGGATTTTTTAAAAAGTCAAGAAAATTCCCCCAAAAAGATAAAGTGAATTGACCTGTTTTTTACGAGCATGCTGGCTGAAAATGGTCCATTTTCCGGATTTCGCTATAAAAAAACATAGAGTGTAAAAAAGACACTTCTTGGCTTTACCAGCAACCCACTCAGAAAAGTGACCTGTTACAGAAAAGTAGAAAAATAAATCAGTTCAAAAGTATTCACAGAATTTAAAGGGCAAATAGAAATAAAAAAGTAAAGCACCTAATAAAAAAACCGCATAAAAACCGTATAAAACCCATTTTTTTTATTTTTTTAACTATTTTTTGGTATTTTATTATTTTGAATAAAATATCTCCACTACCTACGAAGCCACACAAACTAAAGCAAACCTTAGAAGTAAAACAAAGGGCCCAAAAATACCTAAAAACACCCCATTTTTGGAAAAACCTAACAGGGTACTACCTGTTAGAAAAACACGATTTTAGCCCTTTTTTAAGTTTTTCAGCCCTCTAAAAACACTTCTGTCAAACACCAAAAACTTCCTGAACAAAACACCCCCCTTCGCAATTTGGCATAAACCTAACTTAAAATAAATTTTAAACCGGTTTTAAATTATTCACCCCCAAAAACAACCAGGAAAATTTAAAGCAATAAGCAGAACAAAATAAACAGCTGCGTAAAATGCCAAAAAGTGACAAAAACCACCCCTAAAAACGTTTTTTTGATCCTTTTTTTGGTTTTTTAAAAAAAGGGATATGGTAAGCAACATCTTTTTTATATTACTAGAAAACCGCACAAAATGTAAAAGCCCCGCTTTTTGTAACAACTCCAAACCCACTTTGAATAGAGGGGGGGAGTATAGGGGAGCATGTCCCCTTTCCCCCCCTTAACCCCCCCCTACACCCTTCCCTATTGGGGGCCAGGAAACCTTGCCCCAACACTACACCTTTAAAGGGGTTAGGGTAGTACCTCCCCCCTTTATCAATCCTTCTATGCCCAACTATAGAGGTGGAGGGGTATTAGATCCCCTTTCCCCCCCTAAAACCCCCCCCTGCCCCTTTCTTTTTCTTTTTAGGGGGCTATGGGATGAGATCCCCTTCCCCCTTGACCCCCTTCACCCCGTATATATAGGCGGCCCTAGTAAACTATTTCCGCCCTATACATACAACAGGGGGATTAGGGGGGATTACAGCCCCCTTCCCCCCTCTTGACTCCCCCAATACCCCCACGTAGAAGCTAGAAACTTACCCTTCCCAATTAACTCTATGCCTCCAACACGACTCCATAAATTTTATTTCTTGTAGAAAAAAGGGATATTGTAACCAATATCTTTTTTATATTCTAAGCATGGCATACCCTCTGCCTGCGCAGCCACGCAAACTAAAGCAAACCTTAGAAGTAAAAAAAAGGGCCCAAAAATACCTAAAAACACCCCATTTTTGGAAAAACCTAACAGGGTACTACCTGTTAGAAAAACACGAT